>JAUELI010177745.1:0-11176 GCA_031471325.1 Catablema vesicarium
TCCCAGTGGGCAAATACCTGTTCAAAGTCAGAAAAATAACGATAGAGCAACGTTCATTCGAACGTTGCTCTAACGTTTTTTTGCTGACTTTGAGCAGGTATTTGCCCACTGGGCTACTTTCAATGCAAGTGGCTGGACAAGTTGCAAGGAGAGATTGTCTTTCAGACGATAGTGAAATGAGATTCAAAGAACATTTTTTTTCTATACCACCTTTAACCTTGAAAAATGTTTGCTTTTTAAATGATCCTGACCTTTTCGGGAGGAGTGCGCCAATTTTGGATAAAACATGTTTGAAAAGAGTTGCCACAGTTTTGCTACAGAAATAATAGTTATATTTTAGGATATTTGGAGCTAAATTTTACTTACGTATATTAGCAGAAACACCATTCAATTCTAATTTAATAGATGCACATTGTTTTGGTGCAATGCATTTTGGTAAATATCTGAACACCTTTAATAATAATGGATACCAGAACACATGTGTCGATTTTTGACCATTTTCTCCATATCCAGGTGGTTTAATTAACTAAAAATATTAAACAATGTAATCATTTTCACGATGATTGGATAGTAAATCAGATTATTGATCAATTATTGTGGGTCATATTTCAAGAGAATGATTTTGTTATACTTGGTAGGGAAGAGGGAGTAAAACCCAAGTTGTCTGCCTTAATGTAAGTTGGACTGGAAATTTCAATAAAAATGTCGGTTTAAAGGGCTGCAACTGAAAAACTCTCAATTTTAGCTCAGAAAGGCAAGCCAGTAGAGTGCCTAATTACAAAGGACTATATTGATGAGAATGTTGAGCCTTGAAAAGAAGATGACAAAAATGACATTCAAGTAGTCTAATAATTATTTCTACGTCTGATTTTGTAACTTAGATTTTATAGTTTAAGATAATTGCTTTAAAAAATGAAGACAAATTAAGTAAAAAAGATACATTCTTAAAATTTTCTCCAAAAATTAAAAGTGTCACAAAATTACACAGGATTATCTAACACCTCAATTAATGGACCACATTAAATAGTTTATTAGATGGACCATGTTAATTTGATGTGATAAGGTAAAAAACAGTTCAAGGTTTGCATTCGAAAACTCAAAGCAGCAACAAAAATGCATATTCAGCACAATCAAACTTATGAAATGTTCCAGGTTACCTTTTGTCTAGGCTGCTTTATCATTTGTCTACTAATTCCTCTCCAACTACTTATAGATTATATAAGAGTTATGTAACCCTGAACCATAGAAAATGTTATTTCGTATATTTCTGAACAGGCGAGGTAAAGGAACTATCAAGATTAAAAAGTGTCTCTTTTGTCAAAGAGTTTATAACAAAACAGACCATCGTTAATGGTTATTATTTATAATAGATCCAGAGTGTTGGATCTTTACTTCATGTTTAGAGGGACAGATATCTTTGTACAAAGACAAAAAATCTTATTGATAGGATATAGAACATCAAAAAATGGAGAAATGAAAATAGTAAGTTCTTGTAGTACCAAGAAAAATGAAAAGATTGAACAAATTTCGATTTAAAGAAATAGGAGTGTTCAAAATAGGAATAAATAATCACTGTGGTGGAGATATTTTTTAGTATTGCTTCAGGCTTGCGATACTCAAAAAAGTCTCCCTCCCCAGTGATTATTTCAAACACAGAATAGAGAAAAAAATGGTTTACCAAGAAGTCAAAAGTAGAAATTGACCACTATAATTCAACAAAGTTATCCTATTGAGTCTATGATGAAGAAGTAGTTAATAATAATAATAATAATAATTTCTTTGCTGAAAGCAACCTTTTTGTAAAAGTTTTTTGACATGTTTGTATAACATTTCAGAAACATTTTTATATAACCTCAGTGAGAAATTTAGTACTGCATGTCTTAGATGCTACAATAAATCTGAAATCTACTGTATTTTTGCGCATTTTGGTGATTTAGTACGTTAGAGGAAGACCACATAATTTTCATACTCAAAAGTCTCCCTCCAGTGATTATTTTCAATTATTTCGAAGACTGAATGGAAAAAAAATGGTTTGCCCTGAAGTCAAAAGTAGAAATTTACCAACCTAATTCAAAGTTATCCTATTGAGTTAGTCTTTAATGAAGAAATAGTGTTAAAATAACCAATAATTTCTTGGATAAAAGCAACATGTTTGTATAACATTTCAAAAACATTTTAATAAAACTTGAATAAGAGATTTAGTACTTGGATGCTACAATAAATCTGAAATCTACTGTATTTTTGTGCATTTTGGTTATTCAGTACATTAGAGGAAGACCACATATTTTCATATTTTCTTTAATAATATCAAATATAATGTAGAAAACAATGCATTTTGGCTTGAAGTAAATCTTTGAGCATCTTCTAGCAAAAGATTATTTAGGTGTTTTCCGTGGGCTTTTGAAAAGAAATTCAGTATTGCTTCCATTCAAGAATATCTTTTTGACATTTTAGCCAATGACACAAGAACTTTGACTCAAAATTCAATTGCTTTGCCAGTTGTTTCAAAGAGCCACTGAAACGTAGTAAATTAATACCATCAGCCAAATTATGAATATTAGAGTGAAAAATAGCCTTATGCAAATCGTTAATGCATAATAAAAATAAAAGTGCAAAGTTAACCTTCGGAATATTCCCAATTTCAGTTTCGTAGAACACCAAAGAATTTTCATTTTCACCATATTTTACCCAGTAATGTTCAGAAAAACTTGCTGGAAAAACAATTGCTGGAGGAGTATTGATGTGAAATTGTACATTTATGTAAATAACTTTCATTAACTCTTTGAACTCAACTTGCAACCAATAATTTTCATCTGTAGCAATCGTTTGGGTGTCTATAATTGGATATGGATTCCACCCGGTAGAAATAGAACCAAATCTAACAAGTTCAGGATGTTGATTGGTATTCTCACTTGAATAAGATGAAATCTGAGAGTCATTAATCATTCCATTTGATAACCCCAATGGCTTTGCATCTATAAATGTAACAATTAACTAAATAACAAGATGCTGAAGAAGTAAATAATAAGGATATCATATTTAAATTTTCATAACCAGGTATGGAATAATGTCAATCAAGGCTAAAGATAAAGTAAAATTAAGCGTGGCATCAGAGCGATTTTTGAGCATTTAAGAATACAGTCTGAATCTTTCCTCCAAAATCGCTCCTCTACATTGGGTATAAACAGTTATTCCAAACCTTATAGGTAAAAAAATATCTAAAAACTTTATATATAACGCTATGTTCATTAGAATGACATGTCTATAAAAATATGGCCTATATTGACACAACATAGCCCTTATGCCATTCTCATAACGCTCTCTCTATCTAAAAATGTTCTATTACACTTTAAGGTAGCACAGACCCTTCATTCTTGAATTTATATGACTACAAATTATCAACAAAATTACCACTTTCTCTATTCTAATTTTCAAGAAATTTCACTTTTAGATAGTAGAAATGTTATTCTAAATGGCTGTAAGTTTGTGGGGGAATTTTTTTTCTTCATATTATGAAACATTAATTGTTACCTTACTTGAAAGAAACACGTTTAAAAGTGCATGAAAAAAATTATAACCAGTCTGAAAAACACTGGTTTTGGTGAAACAATCTTCAACAGATGTGGTTTCAAGAACGGGCGTGGAAAAACAAATTATTGCATGCGTTTGCTTCAAAAACCTGTAGCTCTTATAATAATAGTATATAATTTCTAAACAAAGCGATAAAAGAAGTTACGCTGGTACAGGTATCAACTACAATGCTCTGCAAATTTTAAAGGATAAGAATAAGTTTAGGTTCAGTCATAACATTTTAAAGTGAGAAAAAGTAAAGAATTATAATTTTCTGATGATGTGCTTTTCCTTAATCTAGTGTCTAGACATAATATATTTCGTTGTTTAAAAATAATTTTAATTATTTTCTATAAACATGTACCTTATACTGCAAAGGATTATTAAAGGTAATGTGGTGTGAATGCCTAGAAACTAGCAGGCTCCGCGTATATTTTACAAGCCGGAGATGGTGGAAGAAGAAGCTGGTAAGCGATGGATTGTTTTGATTTGTGATACTTGGAGAAATAATTTTGAAAAACCAATGTTGTTTTATGAAATCATTTTTGGAATACAAATTTCATTATAGTTTTTCACACCACATTACCTTGAAAGGATAAAAAAACCTTTTTTTTCTGAAATTTCAAACAATTTGAAAGCGCTTTATGGGACACATAGGAAATGTTTCATATACTAGAGCAAGTTCATGTATTGATAAAACAACTTTTTATGAAAATGATTTTTTTTAAAAAAGGTCTGTGCTACCTTAAAAGTGGCAAGGCCTGGTTATGTTTGCACTCTACAAAACAATAACACATAATCTCTATTCTAATAAGAGACAAAAAAACTACTTTCATACAGTCCATCTTATACAATAAAGGTACAATTTTTCTTTGAACATCACATTACCAGTCAGTTTGGTATATTTGAATGCCAGTCAACATTATCCAATTTTACCTTATTTACTCTTTCATACTTTAAAAAAGAGCTATGTTCAAGGTCTTTGTTGAATTATTGTGGTAAGGATGCGTGTTCATACCTACTGTACCTATCAGGCAGGTAATATGCATAATTCTTAGAAGCATGGCGGTAACGTATCTTAGACACTGATGATAGCTGTCTGACAATCAGTTATTCTTGTTGCAAAGATTAAAATGGTTCACCTACCTTATTTATGTCCTTTGTTCAATGTCAATTGATCATTTTAGCAATTATTTACCATCAACAGTCACAGTACAATTTCAGGTACAAGACTTGGGCGTTGCACTGGGTATTATTACTAGAAACTTTTTAACAAACACAATTATCCTCCCTCAGAAACATTTTTTAAGTAATCTCCACTCTCTCATCTCCTTTAATTTCTAACAGAGTATAAAAAATAATTACACTTTTTTTGATGATATTAAAATTATAAAATTGAAAATAACAACTTACATCCCCAGTGAGGGCAACCATAAAACTCAAATTTCAACCTTGCTTCACTTTCTGGTTGAATTTCTGGTTGAATTCTTAAAAATCTAGTTCTTATCACTTCTTCAAACCAGTAAAGTTTGTCACTACTTTCAAATGAGATCTTCTAAAAATATAAAATGATATATATTAATAAGAATTTAATTGAAGTTAATTATATTTCTCCAACACAAGAAATCTCATCTTTTCTGGCACAATAAGGTAAAAATTAGCCTGGCAACCTAAATGTGGCTTTTTATGCCATTTTAGTGTCACGCTAATAAGATAAAGCTCAACAAATGTCAGGGTGAGTACAAAAACGAAATATATAGACTGACTACCTACAACAGAAACTAGTAATTATGTCTGTTGTGTAGAGGAATGCATCGTTAGTTTTAATTTTATTTTCAACAATAATAGCTAACATAACTTTATGTCTATGGTCTAAGATTACATAGCATCACATGTCAAGTGGTTCCAAGCAATAGTTGAACATTATTGGCTATGTTTCTTGCATAAGTTGGATACATTTGCAATCACTTTCAAAAGCCAAAAAATATGTATATAAATGTACATTAATTGATCAAAAAATTGTTCAATAAGTACATGTTATCGCACGATGCGAAAAAAATATGGCAAATATAAAATATAAAGAAAATATAAACAACGAGAAAAATATATTTGCGAGAAAAATATATTTGCCATATTTTTTAAGCAAGAGTGCTATAACAAGTTTATCATTGGTCGTATAGGTTTTGAACATAACATTTTACTTTTTTTACAAAAACGTTCCTAGTTCGAAAAAATTACATATTAAAATATAAACTTCGAGCTGGTCGATTTCAACAGACGCTTCTGCATAGATGTTTTTTATATGTGTTGAATACTCTCCCTCATAAAAAAAGCAATGCAAGGGAGTTAAAGTTTTTTAAAAACTCCCCGCTACTTTTTGTGTTATTGACTTGAACCAATCATAGACCTCAGATATTAGTTTTAACCAATCAGAAAAAAATATTAACTTCTGCACTGAAGTCATTAAAAATAACATGTTATTGCACTGAAGTCGTAAAAAATAACAAGACTTTGCACTCGGTTTAAGAAAATATGGTAAATATTTCATTGTCATTAACCAATCAGATTTAAGTATTTCGGAGTGCAACAAAGAGGCAAAATAACTGAGGAAGCAAAAACTGCTGGAATCTAGTTGAAAGCATTTGTGATGCTGGGGTAAATCTGCTGTTCTTTTGCTAATTCCCCTCCTAGAATCCTTTACACAGTGGGCACTTTTTTACAGCAGAAACCTTTCAGCCGCCTCACAGCTGTTCAGTTATGTTTTAAATGAATCTACCACTGCACCATTCAAAGGAAGACTAAAAAAAATGTATTGGATCAATCTACCACTGCACAAAATATTGAAGTTAAAGAAATTTGAAGTAAGAACTTTGCCACAGAATTCCATGGAAAAGGATCATGTCTGGGTTATACCAACTTACTAGAGTTTCTAAACCTCAAGACATGAATATTTATAAGAAGTCAAATATTAATGTGTATATAAATATGAAAATGTTTGAAATAACAGTACAAGGTTCGAAATAACTCAAAATGAGCTTGGTGGAGGAGAGATATCTGTGCATAGAATCAGGCTACATAGCCTGAATCTATGCACAGATATCTCTCCTCCACATTTGGTATTTACAGTTAATTCGTACACTGCAGTAAATATCAAATGTAAAGGATCCTCCACAAAGCTTATTTTACTTATTGTTGCAAAATTTTCTCAAAAATAGTTCCATTCGGTCAATATCTGTTTTATATGACCCAGGGTTCAAAATAACTGTAACAGCATGGTTACCCGAGTAATGAAATACATAATGAAATACATAATGAAAATAAAACAATAAAATGTTTATTACAGTTGAAATTTAAAATTGAAGTATTTATATTCAAGAAAGAATTCTATGTATCAGAAACGTGAACTCTTCTTTGTTTTGCATGGTTTTTTGTATCTGCAAAGTGGGTATGTTTAATTTTATTTTAACAGTTCATCATCTATTTCTCAATTTCTTATCTGCTATTAAAAAAAGCAATTTCTTTTAAAATTGATCATTTGGTAATCTAAAAATATGAGCAATGAATTTTAGCTGTTGAATATCACAGTTTTAAATATATTATTAGTAGATCCAGTAATCTGTCTTAGGTTGCTGTTATTGTGGATAATAAGCATAGTCAATAACATTATTATTATTTGGGTCAGTATTAGGTGTTGCATTTCGTCTTCATAGTCATGGCTTAGGCTCAAAAATCACTCCTCCAACAAGCTTTTTTTCACTCACTTCGACCCTAATGACCATTGGAAAGAGTGACAAAAAAATATAACAAAAAAGTAGCGAACCTTGGGAATCCATTTATCTGCATAAAACTCATAGTTAGAATCTGAGTTGTCATCTGATCTTTTATTTCTGAATAATACTTGGAAGGAAGATGGAAGATGATGGGATGATTTTATATAAACACCAGTTATGATAGTTGTTTTTCTGAAGTAAACTCCAAACCAATATGGTTTATTTTTTGTACACCAAAGCCTTGGCCCAACATTAAGTCTTGCCTTAAAAGGGTGATCACAATTATGTTCATTATACTCTCTATAATCAAAGGAGCTTATGTCATCATCATCAATTGCGCCACTGAACATACCAAGTGGAACTTTGCACACTATTGAAAAATGGTAAAAGAATAGAAATAACCCTAACATTTTTCATAGTACTTGGAAAATTACAAATGGATGGTGGGAGATTTGCATATTTTAGAATTCCTGTGACTATAGTAGTTTTATCATGTCTATTTCACTTTAATGAAACTGATTCTTCTATGTTTTATTGTATTCAGACAATGAAGTTATAAAAAAATGTTATTATAACCTTGAACTTTTTCTCGCCAAGATATTCAATCATTAAAAAAAGTTCACTTTCACTAGTGCAATTAACGATTAATTGCACTCTTGAATAAGGTGCCATTTCATTCAAAACTATTAAGTGTGTGATTAGCAACATAATTATCCGAATATATGTTTTTTACATTTATTACTTACAGTTATTATTACCCAGTGGGCAAACACCTGCTCAAAGTCAGCAAAATAAGGTTAGAACAACATGCGAATGAACGTTGCTCTAACGTTATTTTTCTGACTTTGAACAGGTATTTTCCCACTGGGTTAACCTTAAAATCACTAATGTTTTGACTTTTAACACCTTTTAGTTAAAACGATTAAGGATATTCATACATTTTTGGAGATTAAAATATTTTCTACACAAATTCTGTTTACTAAAATGTTAAAAAATTGTTTACTAGTATTTGTCACATTGTTTGAGTTAATAACTGTTATTGAATTTTATTGAATAAAATATTTTCTACACATTCTGTTTACTAAAATGTTAAAATTGTTTGCTAGTATTTGTCACAATGCTTTAGGTTATCACTGTCATTTTATTTTTCAAAAACTAAATTTATGCACAAAAGATTTTCTCTATCAAATATATAAAAATGTGCTAAGAAGAATCTGAAAGACATTAATCTCTTTCATTACAAATTACAAATTTCATATATTATGCATACAAACAGGTAACTAATAAGAATTTGAAACTCGTTTAAAAAACAAACATTATTAATGGGTACCCTTTACATTTTAAGCTCCTGTGTCAGAAATATACTACCTGGCAACCTGTATGTTTTTTCCATTGAAATAAGGAGACTGATATATGTTTGATACTTATTAATATTTAAATACTTATTTTAATGGGCAATAAAGCCCTCCCCCCCTTCCTGCCATATTAAAATCTTTCTATAATAGTGAAGACAAAAACCTTCAAGGCATCGAAGTGTAGCCAAAAGTAAGATGAATATAAGATGGTTCATGACCCCCTAAATTAAAAAAAATTATTTAAAAATGTAATCTGGAAGTTTATCAAGATTGTTAAAAAACTGGAAATCCAGGGCGGATACTGACGCATCAAATTTTGCGTAAAATGGTGTATAAAACACAGTTCTCATGTGTGTAAAATGGTGTATAAAACACAGTTCTCATGTGTAGTTTGTTAAAGAAGCATCAAATGCCAAACTATTCATTTATTTTTATGATTATAACAAAAAAAAGTAGCGAAAGGAGCATCAAATAAAAATCATACTCTATTAAAGCTCTTTTCAAGGTCTTTCTACCAATATTTTACATTGTTCAGACAGCTTCTTACCAAAAATTAAATGGAAAATTTTTTTCTCAAAGACCCTATATATCATTAGGCTTCAGATTATCCTTTCCAAAATAAATTACAAAAAAATATTTTAAAATGAATACCTTTTAGTAAATTGGCAGCTTTTGGTGTTCTTTTGATGGAATTCACAACACATACTGCAATGGATATCAAACAAACAACTTTGTGCTAAAATAATAGATTGGTAGGCAACAATGTATAACAATTAAAATAACAACAAGTACTATTTTTCTTTCTCTATCTCAGCAATCTCTCAACTCCAATCAGTATTTACAGGTATCTGGAACACTTATTAATATGAAATACTACCTCTTAATTTAAAACCATGCTTATACCATGAAATCATCTAGCAAAAATAAACAATCAAAAAGTACTTACAAAAATATTTATTATTTCAAATTCCTCACAAATTTAATGCATTTTGTTAGATTTTAATGGGAAAAATGTTGTTGTGTCAACAAAACTTAAATGGAAAATTGTGAAGGGATTAATACATAACCAAGGCTTGAAATAACAGTAAATACCAAATAAGGAGGAGAGATTTTTTAGCAGAGATTCAGGTCATGTAGCTTGAATTTACGCTCAAAAATTACTCCTCCACCATGTTTATTTTTAATTAATTCAACCACTGCATACAAAATGTGAATTGATACTGGTGATCATTTAACGGTCGAAATAAGTAAAAATAAACTTGGTGGAGGACCCAGTGGGCAAATACCTGCTCAAAGTCAGCAAAATAACGTTAGAGCAATGTTCAAATGAACGCTGCTCTAACGTTATTTTTCTGACTTTGAACAGGTATTTGCCCACTGGGGAGTGATTGGAGAATATTAGTAACTTTAGACAATTTCTCAATTTATTTCTGAATTTTAAATAATATAGTATTGTATATGATCATAAATTCATAAAAAATAAATTATTACCAATTTAAATAAAATACAGAAAGTATATACATTACAGTATGTGAAATAAAATTTTCAAATTTATAATATTATTGCTTAAACTCAGTATACTTAAGAGGACAGTTTTCCATGATTATAATGCAGTAAGTTTATTTGCACCCTTATTGGTATTTATATTTGTAGGTATATTGTAATCTTCATCATGGTGACGTCATAGATCAAATAAATTAACAAAAAAGATTCGTTATGGGCTGACATTGTGACAAATTTTCAATAAAGACCTGACAGTTCGATAATACATATCACAAGGATGCTAAAATTGTGAATTAATCAACTTAAGCAATTTTTTACACAATATACCATTGCAAAATGCTATATTTTAGGGGAAAAGTGCTAAAAATACAATATGATGAAGATTACAATACACCTACAATATAAAGATGAAATACCAATGAGGGTGCAGATAAACTCATTGCATTATGAGCATGAAAAACCCTCCATAGTTACACTGAGAACATGAACAAAAACGAAAAAACCTATTTCTTACAAAAAACGTCATTGTGGTTCAAGCATTCTTTCAACTTAATCTATCTCATAGGAAACAGAATAATTTACAAAGATTTTTAAGATTTCTAACCAAACAATAAGTAGCTATGGTAACAAAAGTGACATTCTAAAGCTATGAATTCAGAGTAATATTTCTTCCTATTCATATATTTTGTACGATATTATATTTTTCTTTGCATATAAATATTTTAGTTTTGCTACATACAGTACAAAAAATCATGAATACCAAATAGGCATAATTGAAATTTAGATTATGTATTATTAAATAATAATTTGTCTGTATAAGCATTATACTAGTTTTTCAAATCATTATTCATTTGTGTCAAATAATCTTGGTGGGGGAGCATTTTTGGAGCATAGATTTAAGCTACCCCAGTGGGCAAATACCTGCTCAAAGTCAGCAAAATAACGTTAGAGCAACGTTCATTTGAACGTTGCTCTAAC
>JAUELI010177855.1:0-11168 GCA_031471325.1 Catablema vesicarium
ACCCAGCAAAATTTATGGAATTAACTTTCCAGGATTGCTCTGTTGTGTACTTTTTGCAAGAAAAACTTTCGCAGTTTGCAATTGCTTGGTTATTTCGCGGGAAAAACTTTCGCGGTTACCATGGCAGGTAAAGATGCACACTATATACTGATATTTTGCAGAATAGAAATAAAGTATGAGACAATATTATAGAGATAATTGAACTATAAATTCATGAAATGTACTAAAGTCTTTAAAGTAGGCACTAATTCTAAAACTGGATTAGAAAGTCGGAAGTACATACTTTGTTTTTAGAATAAACTTTCGCGGTTGGCCAAAAATTGGACGTTTTGCGAGAATAAACTTTCGCAGTCGACCAATTTTACTGTGTTTTTGCAAGAAACTTTTGCAGGTTGCAAGCTAAAAATACAGCAAAAGTTTTTTTCCGCAAAAGTTTGTTCCTGCAAAGTTTCTTCACTTACAGTAGGTGAAATAAACTTTATGGCCAATACCAATATCAAAAATGTTTGTATAAACTTTTTAGATTCAACAAAAACAATATTACACCATGAGATCAAAATTGAGATCCTGGTGAATAAGCTTTTTGAGAATTTTTAGTTACCATGGTATCTACTTTAATTGAATATGGTGTATTGCTATGGTGTATTGCAAGTGTTTTATGGGAGCTACTAGCTTCCAGGGGGTATTGGCTGTTTTGGATGCACTAATTTCACTCACAGTAAATGCGTGAAAATCAACTTTATTTTTAGCATCTATACCATTAGGAAGACTATAAGAGACATATAAACCAGTTAATTCAATTTTTTTCTGTTTTTGAGTAAAATAATGTCAAACTTTGAAATTTGGACAAAAATTGAAGTAAAAAGGCAATTTTTCTCACTTTTGACTTTTTTTGGGCTCATTTTACTCCGAAACGGATCAAAATTATGATCAAACTCATTTAAATGTCTTTTATAGTTTTTTAAGGGCTTTCTAATCGTGTAGGTGATTTTTGCTGAAAATGTCGAGGAATTTTATGATATTTTTCACTTTGAAAATAAGCCTATAGAGACAGTCGCCAATTTAAATTGGCAGTGAAAAATGGTTCTTACTAATATCAGATTCATGAAACTACTGGACTATTTTTACCCAAATTTCGTCTGTTCTTTTAAAATGCTGATCTGTTTAAATGAAACTTGAGTTGAGTGGAAGAAAATTAATAAAATTAAATAAAACTAAAATGACCCAGTAAAATGGGCCTCGATTTTTCCAGTTTTAGTAAGCAATGTACACATATTACACATATTAAATTTGTTTGAAATTTTATCTCTTTTCTCTCGGGGAAAATTCTTGTTTCTCCCTCTAGCCATTAGCCATTAGCAAGTTGTTAGCTAATAGCTGAAGCCTAAATTTTTTTCTTTTTCCAAATTTGCTATTTTAGAATTTTCAGAAATCAAAATTTATATTTCTCTACTATATAAACTGAAATGAAACCAAAATATAATATCAAATAAGAATCAGAGTTCACATTTACCAGCTCTGGTACGATGATAATGAAAATGACGATTTTGAAAATGCTGATGTCGGCAAATAGTTCTTTTGAAAGACTGTTATTTGAGATCATTTGTGGTGTAATTTGCTAAATTAAAACACTGCATGTACTTAATAAGTTTGAGCAAGGATATTAAAAAGACACAAATGAGAAATGAATTGATAGAAAGCATAGTTGGTGCTATGAATGAGATAATGTAACCAAAATAACTTTAGTCTAGATCAAATCAATGCATTTTTTAAAGCAATTGAATTTACGAATTACAAATGTGTTTATGGAATTTATTGATAACACAAGTTCTAATGTAGAGGAAGTTGTAACCTATTGGCTTTCTTTCATGATGGGACAAAAATCTTACAAAATTTAATATACTCAACCAGAGCTGGTTCTTGGGATATCATTTCTGGAATCTATCATAGATCTTTTGTTGTATGTACATGACAACACGAATTATTGGTGAAATGGAAACGTTAGAATTTGAACAACCAGAGTTTCATACAATGAATTCGAGAGTTTTTCAGGGCAGCTTTCTGACAGTAGATTTATTCATATGGAATCAAATAATTAAAGATCACAACTGTCTTCAGTACATTATATTGAAGCAATTAGAAGATGAATATTAAGTGTTTGTACCGTTCTGTAAAATTATGTTCTACAACAATACTCTCATAATGAAAAGATGAGAATGACCTACAATCAGTAATAGAAACATTTTATAGATCCATTCTAGAATCTGAATTAATTTGTGTATCCAGGCAGGCAATAGAAAAGAGGAAATTTTACAATGTAATGAGAAGAGAAGGCTAGAGTTCAGTTATTGATAAGAAAGTTAAAAAAAGTAGTAAATATTGATGCAATCTAGCTTGGTTTAATGCCTGGTAGAGAAATATGCTATCTTTGTTGCACGACAGTTGCAAGAGAAATTCCTGGATAAAAAGAAAGATTGTATTTTACTTTTGTGGAGTTTGGGGAAGCATTCAACACAACAAAGTACTCTAGGGAATTTTCAAGATGGGCTATCAGGAAACTTGGTACAGATGAATGGGTAATTAGAAATGAGAATAGCAACAGTGCAGCAGTAAGAATAGAGGAAATGGTTGATGTAGATCGATCGCTCTCAAGGTAGCACAGACCCTTCAGTATCAAATTGATATGCCTACAAAAATTTCAATAAAATTACCATTTTATCTGTTCCAATTTTCCTGAAATTCCACACTATGTAAGTAGAAAGATTATTCTAAGTGACTCCAAATTTTAGGTGTAAAAACCTAATTTTTTATCTGAAAAATTAATTGTTACATTATTTTTTAAAAAAAGCGTAAAAAATAAAAAAGGTATGAGTCCTATTTTCAACAAAAAACGCCGTATTTAGTGCAATACCATTTTTTACCAATTTTACTGCAATTGACTCTCAAAATCGTTGTAATTTGGCGGCATCTCATACTGCAATTGGAGTATTCAACTCAGAGATTTATTGCTTCGATTTTCATCTATGAGAACTAAAAAAATCTAATGATTTATCTTTCTCCGAAAATATATCAAAAATTTAGTATAAGGGACTTACCCTTAGTCTTGTATAGATTGTATTAATAGTGAAGCAAACTGCTTTACAAATTATTAAGAAAGAAAGAAAATGAAGAAGTGAAGTAAAAGAAAACTGTGGAATTCATTACTGTGATTGGAAGTAAATTTTAAAATTGAGGAACTTAAAATTGCGATTTAGGAGGAAAAATCACAGTGTTTTATCTACTAATAGGTAAGTCCCAGTGGAAATTTGAAAAGTTAGCAAAAGATGTGAACCATATAAATATTGGCTCTAATAACAATAGAGGATGTTACATTTACTCAATGGAAATTAAACTTCTTTCTGTAGTTTTCTTCATTTCTTCTTACAATGCTACTAATAAACTAAAATGGTCTCAGCTCTTTAGCTTACATTATAATCTGAAAAATTAAACCTCTACAAAACGTTAGACGTTTTTGGATGAGCCCATCTGTAATATTTAATCCCGGCAAAATTTAATTAAAAAATTAATTTTCTGCATCATCCAATAAAAAATAAGAACGTAAAACTCTTGACCGTTTTTCATTATAACTTAATTACCATAAGAATTCAGACGTAAAGTTGAAATACCTGACTCTGCACTAATATTTGTTCCGTCTAATGGATTCTGAACACCAGGTATAGGAACGCCAAAGGATAGTGTATGGATATTATGACTAACGTTAAACTAAATAAGAAAAATCATCAAATGAGCTGTTACTATTTAAAGTAAAAAATAAAAAGCCTTACGATCTTGTAGATAATCAAACAAATTCATAAAACTTCTCGAAGAAATTACAAGAGAAAAATTTAAATTTCCAACACCACACGGAAGGATGAAAAGCATGAAATGAGAGTCCAGGTTGATTTATGCGAATGCATTAATGCGATCGCATAAGTTGTGCGCACTTTTTTACTATTGTTTCAATATGCGCTTTATTATATACAAGCTTCAAAGTGCGCTATACAGAACACATGTTTTAGATAGATGTGCGTGCAATTCTCATATTTAAAAGTGCAAATCAAAGATCAATGAACTTATTATATGTTCCAGATGGTATATTGTTTAATAACTTAAAAAATATTCTTCAATCATTAATCTTTTTAATCTGCTTAAAATATAAAATAAGATACTTAGTGTCCACTGAAAGCAATAGAACTCATTGGCAAAAAAAATTGGCGATGAAAAATTTTATTGTCAAAATTTATCACTTATTTTTTGGCGACGAAGAGTAAAAACATTTTCACTCTCATCGTCAATTCTCATCGTCAAAAATAAGAAGATCAAAGTAATACCAATGATCTTTTTAAATTTTTAATCGCTTTTTTGTGGCAATGAGTTCTATCCCTTGTACTGGACACTAAGCTTCAATGGTACCAACGGAACACTCTCCTCCACAGGCAATATTTTATTTCCTACAGAAGAACCAAACGTACATTATAATGATCCTTTGTGACTAAAGAAATGTTCCTACCGCACTTAGAAAAATATTTAATAATCTTCATTAGTCCATAATAGCATTAATGGAACACTCTCCTTCACAGATAAGGTGTTATTAAAAGTTCAAATAACAATATATAACGGGCTCTTGTCGTTGAACTTATGCTCTTACTACGAACAAAAAACTTAATCAGTCACACTGTAATAGTACTAACACGACACTCTCCTCCACAGGCAACTTTTTATTTTCTACAGGAAAAGGCAGACATAGTAACAATAATAATAGGCATTTGACTGAATAAGCGTTCTCACTGCATTAAGCAAATTAGTGATAATCTTTATAAATAGCATAAACGGAACACTCTACTCCACATGGAATTTTCAATCTTCTAAACAAAAAATGTGAAAGTTTGGTTTCAAACGCAATATATTTAATAGGCTCTTGACTGAATAAATGCTTTTACTGCATTGAACAAAATACTTTATCCGGCCTAATAGTACTACCACTCTCCTTCACAGGTAACTTTTATCTCCTACAAAAAAAGGCAAACATAGCCACAATAAAAAAGGCATGGATGACTGAATAAATATTCTTATGAGTCATTCTTATGAGTCATGATTGTCAATTTGTTTACTCATTTTCTGATATCCAATTTTGTATGATTTTTTGTGACGTCAATGATCATTCTTACTGATCTTTTCACTTTTGAATATAACTCAGTAAACAAAAACCTGTTCAAAGTACTTAAAATAACCCTAGAACAACGTTAGATCAAACGTTGTTTCAAGGCTATTTTGCAGACTTTGAACATGTTTTTACCGGGAAAGAAGGAAGAAAGAAAATCAGTGGCTTATGTTTAGGTGGGTGGTAATAATCAAACATTTGAAAAGAATGGTCTTGTTTATTTTACTAGGGTTTTATTTTAGTAATTAGGGACATTTTATCCACGATATAAAAAAAATTGTACACTCGTCTGTAAGTCATTCATTGAAATGAATGAAGCTCTGATTCCCTGCAATGAGCTGCAGTTTTTTACTGACCCAGCATTGTTTCGCACCAACTCTCAGGATTGTTGTATATCGCGTGTGGTAGTGACTCTGGTCCAAAGAGACATTCAGGTTACTACCATAACGATCAATTGTCAGGGCATTTGAGTGTTAGCATGAGGAAAAAAAGCTGACTATAGCCTACAATGTCTAAAAAAATATGTTATCCGATTTTCACCTGAAACTGACTAACACCCTCTTTTATAGCAAAAGTAGTTAAGGTGCGGATACACTATGAAATATTTATTGCAGACAGTTTCACGAAATACGTATTTCATAGTGTATCTGCACATTAAATACCTCGAAATACCTGTTAAATACATCTTTCAGAATATTTCAATGTCTCATATTTTCAAAAATCGATTTTTAAAAATATGTTGCTCATGAAATATTCTTCAAAGAGACCGCTGGCGTCTTATTGTTTTGTACATTTCCTGTATTAATATATATTGCGAAACTGAAAAGCGCGAGTTAATTTTTGTTCCTTTCTTCGATTAAATGCTTTATTTGTTATAAAAACCACAGATAAGTACGAACTATCAAAATTTTATATGCCTAGATTCTGTTCAGCTTTAAATTTCTGATTTATTTAAAAAAAAATTATGACAGGTGTGAGATTTATGAAACACTTTAATTTTGATGAAATGCCTTGAAACTCAGCTAAATACGTATTTCATGAAACTCTCTGAAATAAAAATTTCATAATGTATCGCCACCTTAAGGGGATGTTCATATGGATGAAAATTTCCTCGGTAAGTAGGAAAATAATTGGACACTATTTAATATGAGATCTTGCTTCTTTCTATGAGAAACTTGTATTAAAATTCAGTTCTGTTCGAATGAAGAAAAAATTCCCGCCTACCCAGATCTCGGTAGACAAAGACGAGATCTCAGTACTGTAAGTACAGAGAAAATATATTTTCCATATAAACAGAATTTCCTCAGTAAGCGGGGAAATTATTTGAAAATCAAACAATAAAATCACATCACGTGGCTATCTTAGAAACAATTATACTAATTTTGATTGGATTGAAAAGCAATTAGAGTCAGAGTCAGGTGACTTAGTTAAAATTCTTCCGTATTAAGCAAACAATTATCTTTATGGACTGAACAGAACGTTTCATGCTCACAGAATATGTCCCCGCTTACAGAGGACATTTTTATTCATTTGAACAGCTTTAAATTTAGATTTAATACAGTTTATAAATATTTATCTACTTTTTTGATCTTACACAGAGCAACAGCAATGTACATTATTTAAGGTTACAGTACCCTTAACTTTATACATTTTTCCAAGTTGTTTATGTAATTACATGGAAAAAGTATGCATAGGCCCTTTCCTGACTTATGGTTTTATATGCCCACAATATGCTATTCAAATAACAGCAAGTGAAGTACCCTTAAACAAGATACAATAAAATAATTTAATATGACTAAACGATTTTGCTCTCGTCAATATATGAAGTTGGCAAGATTTTTAATAGGTGGAAAAATTATAAATGAAGTACAATTTTCCTTGATTGTATCACCAGTTGAAAAAGATAAACTATTGTTTAGAGAAAAAAGAAAATTTATATTAGATCAATGTTTCCATCAAAGTATTACATTTTTTCAAGAGAACGATAATAATTTTGAAGTAACAAGTAAGGACTTAGATGCAAATGACCACAATTCATCACTCATTGATGTAAGAGGTCCTGATGAAATTAAATCAAGTGGGAAAATACCAGGAACAGTCAATCTTCCTAGTAAGTAGATCTGTATTTTACAAATAATTTTTATACCCACTTTTTCCTTGAATGTTTAGCAATATTCTAAGTTTTAAGTGTTCTGATTAATGTTTTGATGTCGCTTTTTAAGCATAGAGTCAATGCTCAAAAACCTCTCCTCCACTCTACATACAGTTATTTCAGACGTTGGATATGTAGTTAGGGATGAAAGATTTTGGACCAAAAATTTCTTCAGCATATCCCAAGACACATAATTACTTGATTAGGATTACTTAATGTTCTAAAATTGTTAGTTTCCTTACTGCCTGAAGTAACCAATATGTTGTTTAAATTTTTCTGTTTTTTTTGTAAGTGTTGTGAGAAGAAGTTGGGATTTTTCAATAAAAATATAATAAATATAAAAGTATGTTTAAAATTAGACAGAGCGGAGTTCACTGGGAACACGAGATAGCCATTTTGTCTATATTCAGTTCCCTGCAGCTGTGCACAACTGGAACTTTGTGAGTAAAAGTAACAATGTTCGTCATGTCACTGCACAGGAGAAATTTTCGAATACTGCTTGCTTCAGGCTTTATAGCCAAAAGAATCTCTTCTTCATTGTGAATATTTGTGACTATATTTTTTATAGACTTGGTTAAGGGAAAATGGTCAAGAACTTTGTCATTGTCAAACTAAAGAAATGTTTCTGAGAGAAAGGGATGCGATTTAATAATCACAGAAAAGCATTTGGTTATAGTTCCAAATAGAATAGTATTGGCTTATCTAATTTGTTAAACCATGATAAGGTTTTGTTGTATAAAAATAGATTATATAAGCAGTATAAAAAGATTTGAAGGATTAATTTCACTGTGTCATGAATATAATATATCTTGGTTGACTTCTCAAATTAAAAAATACTATTTTTCGCAAAGTTAGATGCAAGAAAAGTTGTCTATGTTTGTGGTCTAGCCGATATATATGAGAATTTCAAATCCAAGTTACAAAATTTTATCTTTAAAACTTGCTATAAATACTAACATTTCTTGGATTTGTAAACTGGATGTGTATACGAAAAGGCAATTGATAATAAAGAGATTAGAAATTATAATTGGTGATGATTTTGAATGTAATAACAATGACATTGTCCTGGTGTTCGTGGTGGTAGTGGTAGAGTTCAAAAGAGAAATTATAGAATTCATATCATCAATTAAGAATTGTAACAGAGAGGGATATAAAGTTGTATGCCTGAATCAATATATTCACAATTAAGAATTGGTAAACAATAATAATTAGGTAACTGTTATGTGTAAATATTATTTTGAATACTATTTTAGGCATTTTCTACAGCATGTTATGCTTCAAAATATATGTCATATTTAGAATGTTCTAGGTCACTTCTTCATATAATTGATATAACATATAATTTGCAAATATGTAAATATTTTGTTACTTGAACCAAAATTTATAACATTTTATTGAATCTGTTTAATTGAAACTGTTTTTGTCATTTTTCTATAATACTGATTGTTTAATCTGACATGCATAGCAGTTGGTAAAATTTGATATGAGTGCACAGCGAGTACAAATACAGTAGTTTTGCACATACAAGTACAAATAAACTTTTCTTCTCTTTCCAAGTACAGTTTCAGAATCCCCATCTTCCTCTCCCTGTGACATTAACAACAACATTGTGGTTTTTCCGGAAGGTAAAGTCAACACTATTATAAGGATAAAAGGTTTTTCAGCCATAGAAACACACTTTTTCAAAACCTCATTCCCAGGGCTTTCTCTCTTTTTGAAAACAGGATTGGAATCGAGGTTGACTGTTTTATCGTCGTTACTAAAACCGGGAACAAACAGAACCACCCGGGAACAAGCAGGAGGATCAATTTAAATTAAATTTACGCATTAATTTTAAACACCTTTGTCATCATTAAGGTCGGTTTTTCTAAAAATATATACAAAAAATATAACAAATTCAGCTTTGTAAATTTGTTCACTATTTCCCTGTTTGTAGGACTAACAGCTTCCTTCTTATTAGTGACATTACAATTTCGACCTATCATCTCCTTAGTGGAACATATCTCCAGTAAGAAGATTGCTTCAAAGTTACGATACGATGAAGCCTCATCCTTTACTCGTGAAGCAATGGAATTGTTGAAATATTTAAAAAATGTATTCATTGCATTTAATGTTTCAATGCTTTTGTAATGATATCATTTCTTATGTTTGTGGAAATTACTAGGAAGTGAATTACACTTTTTACTGGGCTTATTTGACTATCAGAAATTCAAACACAACCGATGTTTAAACCTACTACTCTTACAAGGTATATATCAGTATCTAAAAAATAGAATAAATATGCCACTGTAAATCACCTTACTCCAGGCCATCATGGGCTGGCGACCATGCTAGCGCTAGGAGCAAGCTGAAATAAAATAAAATTAGAAATCCTTAGAGATAGACATTCTTAAAACAAATTATTTTATTATTTTGAAACTTGTTGCCCTCTCTTGAAATTCTGAATACACAAATCTTTCAAGAAAACTTTAATGGCAAGAATAATGACAAAATAACTTAATTTAGAATATTACCCCCTCATTTCTTTCTTTTTTGTGAGAAATTGTTTATGTTTTGCCTGCTGTTTGTGTCTATAATCTTGATGTCTGGGAAGGTGTCATATTGATGTGTAGAAAAATGCTATGCAATGTTATGTGCGTGTAGTTCTTTAGGTAAATCAAACTCTTCATTATGTTAAAAATGTGAGGTTATTGTTGTCATTTTAGAAAACCATGGAAAATAAAATTTACAAAGCAATTTCACTGTATTTCTTAGAACATGATGAGAAAGTGGTATTAGTTGGTTCTAATTTTAAGGTGCTCATCAAGAAATCATATATTCATTGTTTTATACCAGTCATGAAAACAGCTTTGGAAACTTTATTAAACTCTACAAATAAACAAAATAAACAATTGAAGAATAAAGAAATTGAATTGAATTCTGATTTTGATGAAGAAACGGTTGTTTCATTCGTAAATGTTTTAGAAGAGCAACAATGTGTTGATGTTCAGTTGGAATGGTTACAATTGGTTAATTTGATTAATTTTAGTCATTTTTACCAATGTCAAGTGGTTCTTGATTTGTGTTATAGTTTAGGTGTTGCATTAATTGACGAATCAAAGAATATATACAAAGCAATACCACTTATAGATTTATATGGATTTGATGCATGGAATGATGTTATTGCAAAAATAGTACTAGAAAATAGTTCCAATCGTATTGACAGTACAGAATGGAAGGAAATCTTGCACTTGTATCCTAAAACAATGATTCTTATTCAGAGCACAATGCTACAAAGTATTTGTAAAAAACAAACTGTCGGCTACCATAATGATTATGATGATGACGATGATGATGACGATGATGATAATCATAATATTTTCTATAATCAAACTGATTCTGATGATTCGTATGAGCATTGGTGATTTTGTGATCTTGTGTCAAACATTAATTCATAAGAATAACCTTTTTAAGGAGCTGTCCGACGCACTAAACCAGTTCCCTATGAACTAAACACTGACAGTGTGTTGACAGTTCATAAACATTTCAAAATCTTTCTTTTTTATTGAAAGTTGAGTGGAAAATAGTGATGGCCAGACCACCCTTTTATTATTAATAATTTAAACTTCCAAATGACAATTTACCTTCCTCCTTACTCATTTGTAACTATGAAACTTTTAGTCCATTGAATTTCCATTACTTAATCAAATTTTCGTAGAATGTCCTTTGAAAGTCTTCTTTTACACACAAAACACATTACGTAGTTCAAACTGTGTACAATCAAAAATTATTAATACAGTGTTCAAAATAAGAATAAATAATCACTGTGGCAGAGAG
>JAUELI010178077.1:0-11165 GCA_031471325.1 Catablema vesicarium
TGACTGAATTAATTGTACTGAATAAGATGGTACTAACGAAATTTTGAATTTTGCAAGTGACGTCATAATTTGGGCCACTTTGGACCCAAAAATCAGAAGTGCTCTGATTTTGATGAAATTTGGCACACTGACTGAATTAATTGTACAGAATACGATGGTACTAACGAAATTTTAAAAGTTACAAGTGACGTCATCATTTAGGTCAATTTAGGCCCAAAAAATCAGAAGTGCTCTGATTTTGATGAAATTTGGAGTTGTCAGCTTCTAAAAACTGCTTGATTAATATCTGAACACAGCTCCTAAATATATACTTTTAAAAATCTCAACCACTTTCTTGTTTCTATGAGGTCTTTTAATTATACATCCATTTTTGCATAAATTCTTGACCTTTTCATTATTCCCTTTCGAAAACGAAACTTAAACCTTGATAAATTCTTCAAATTAAAACTATGTTCATCTTTTCTGTTTTAAAATGCATTCGGAAACATTTTAGACTGGTAATAAATTCTAACCCAATCGAAACTTGGTCACAATGTTTTTCAGATGTACTTAGAAAGCATATCAAAAATCCGAAAAATTCGGCCTTGGGGAAAATTTTTTATGGCGAATTTAGCTGTTTTGGGTGTACTAATTCCACCTAACAGTAAAAATCATAAAAATCAACTCTATTTTCAGTTAAAACCATCTACACCATTAGAAAGCTCTTAAAAACTATATAAACGAGTTTAGTGATTTTCGTCCTCGTTTTCGAGTAAGATAAGGTCAAACTTTGCATTTTTGATGAAATTTCGTCGAACTTGAGTTTTTTCCGTCAAAAACCTAAAGTTTGACCTTATTTTATTCAAAAACGGAGAGGTAAATGACTAAACTCGTTTATATGTCTTTTATATAGTTTTCCGAGAGCTTTCTAATGGTATAGGCGATTGCAACAAAAAATGAAGTTAATTTTCATGATTTTTACTGTGGGTGGAGCTAGTGCCACCCACAACAGCTAAATTCGCTAAAAAAAATTTCCCCAAGGCCGAATTTTTCGGATTTTCGGATATGCTTTCTAAATACATCTGTAAAACATTCTGACTAAGTTTTCTTTTGGGTTAGAATTTATTCCTGGTTTATCTAGTATAATGGACTTATTGACCAGTCTATTTCTGCACATTGATGAAAATTATATATAATCATCATGGCTATCTAATATATCCTCATTTCGTATTTTGCTAACTGGAGCTGATACTTGTAATCAGTGGTCCCGTAGTGTAGTGGTCATCACGTTGGGTTCACACGCAAAAGATGCCAGGTTCCATCCAGGGCGTAACCATTTAAAATTTTACTAACCTTGGTGCAATAAATTCAGCAATTATAAAAATGTTGAAGAAATTTATATGGCACCATTTTGAATTTTTTGAATTTTTCAGTCACAAAATTTCCAAAAAATATAAGATATAATTGAAAGAACATTTAAATATTGGAAAGCCTGTGTTCAAACGAACTATAGATAATTACTTTATAGATAACAAGATTCGTGCATAATATGACGAAAGTATTATGTCGTTCAACAAATTCAGTATGATAATAGATGTGTGAGAATAAATTTTGAACATACAACAACATCGCATGATCGCATCAACGAATTTCTAAATAATATTATAAAGATGCGTAAAAACGTATTATCGAAAACTCACCACAAACATTTATTAAAACATAAGCTTGGTTTCCAATAAAATAAAAACGTTGTACAACAGTTGCGCAACAGTTGTACAACTAACGTACAACTTATTGGAAACATAATGTTGTGCAACCCAATAGTTGCCCAACACATGTTGCAGCAATAGAGAAAATTCTATTTTTCTGTGCTTCTAGAGAGTGTTGCACGTGTTGCTAGGAAATATTGTGAAATATCTACTTTGCGAGAAAATATTCTGTAAAATATCACTTGTATATGACCTAAACCGAATAACAGGAGGCAGGAGAACAACAAACATGGATAACAAGACTATGTGTGAAGAAAACCAGATGGATATTGGAAACATGATGTTGCACTACAACTGTTGTACAACATTTATAGTTCGACTGCTGTACAACCTTTTCATTTTATTGGAAACCACGCTATAGCCACAGCTAGCTTTTTTCAAAAAATAAATTTCGAATTCAGGGGGTTTAAAACTTGCATTAAACTTTCTCGGAAAATTAAAACATAACCAGAAATTATTTTTTGTTGTTCTAATACTTGGAGTTGGTTTCAAAGACAATATAACACGGAAAATGATAGAATAAAGTATTGATAGAAGGAATACATCATTTTTAGTGATGAATATGTGTTTACATTGCACCCCACGTACCGTTGTGTTCTACGGAAATTGGGAATCCAGTGAAATAAAACTTTCCTGATCATCGCCGCAAACAATGACGAAACCGATAAATCACACCACTCAGTTTTTTTGTGATTTAATAAATGTCATTTAAGAAATTGTTTGGTCATTTTATGTATTTTCAAGCAAAAGTCAAACTCGAACCCAGCATCCTTTGCCTTTCTGATATCTGGAAAAGCGGCGAAAGAAGGCACTGGCACCGGCTGGTGATTTTACAAAGGTCGTTCTAATTTCGTCGAGTTTATGGCGAGTTATAGCGTGTTTAAAACGTTAATAAAACGTTATCGTGAACAGAAAAAAAATAACATTCTAACCTTTCAACTTTGTAGGTAACGGCTAACTATTGTGTTTCAGTTCAGCAAATACACATAAGAGTAATTAAACCTATTCCTCCCTGTTTTGATGCTCATTTTCTCAGAGGGGGATCAATTTGACCAAAATAACCATATCTCATGTTTAGGAATGATTATGGAAAAAGTTACTACCCGTCTTGAGAAAAAGTCATGACTTCGTTAAAAGGGCAATTTTACGTAAGCATGTTAAATAGATAGAAACTAAAAGTCACAAAATTTCAAGGAAAAATATTCAGTAAAAAAAAGGTTATTGCAAAAAAAACAGGGTTAAGGAAATTATTAACAAAATGTTAATGAGATTACTCGAGTACATTTTTCGAGTGTAAAAATTATTTAGCTAAATGTTGTCTCTGTTAAAGAAGAAGGAATGACCTTCGAAATTGAGTACATCAAGACAATAAACACACAACAACCGTTTTCAAAAATCCCCCAAATAGTTTTTGGGTATTTTCGCAGCCGGTACCAGTGCCTTCTTTCCCCGCTTAAAAGCGAAGGGCGCTGGGTTTGATTTTGAGCAAAAGCTTTTCCAAAATTAGCTCAGGATGCACACTATGTGGTGAAAGTCTTTGAAGGTAAGTTTGGACTTCTTCCTATTGATGAATATTTATGTTTTTACCATCGATTCAAGGATAGTGTTCGTACTACAAATACATGTTGCCTTTTTCTATAACTTAATTTCTGTTCGTTTTTCGTCAATAGAAGTACATATATATCTACGATATAGGAAATTTAATAATCTTTCAGAATATATATACACTTTTACTGGAGGAAAATTAATAGAAATGGAGTTATAGAAAAAAAGCGACCAGTATTTGTAGTACGAACACTATCCTTAATAGAGTGGCTCTATTACACTTAGATTTGATCTCAATTGTAAACGATTAAAAATAATATCATCTTGATCATAGTCAAATTTAATCTTGAATTTATATTTTTCCTACATTTCTATCGTTTCTACCAAAGTTAAGTTTTTACATTTATCTTCTTGTATTACTTCCTTGTGGTAAATTGCATAATTGCTGTTGATTAGTTCTGGCTGATTGCTAGCTGATAGTAACTAGTATATCGATGGTGTTTGTTGCAGTTTTAACCATATTCAATAATTATAAGTTTTTCTCCGTATACACTTCCCTGTTATTCGAAAATTTTACCTATAATGTTTATGATAGTGTTACTTAAACTTCCTGGGATACATTCTGGATTGGATTTCTTTTATATTATCTTTATGACATATACAATACACGGTTAATCTGAAACGTTTTTTTGCTCTTATTATAAGTCACAGAAGGACAGGTTCAACGAATCATTATTAAAAATGTTATAATAAAAAAGCCGCATGTTAAATAGGGTTAAGGGTGATAAAGGAACCCACAACAAAGCTGGATATACCTGCATCATATAAAATGTAAGGGATATATTTTTGAGTATAGATTCCCGCTATGAAGCCTGAAAATAGAATAAATTACTTTTCGAAATGAAATGCTCCGATATCCAGCTTTATATATTCAAAATGTTCAATGGACGCGTAACAAAATATGTAGCATTTCCTAAATGTTGGAAAAAATTATTGTGGTTTCTTCACTTAAATATTTTTAAATATTTTGGATCGTGCTCTGCTCTTATCCATAAATTTAGTTTTTCAATTTCGCGCCATTAAGCAAGAAAAGTGTGAAAATTCTATATCTCGCCATCTTTTCTTTGTGAAATTAAACTTATTAATTTTCCCAACACTTTTTTGCGTTGAACCTAATTCATGCCAATCCCTATTCTACCAGAGTAGAGTTTTAGGTTACCACCATTTGCGCAACTGATCAAATAAAAAAGTGAAAAGACATGTTGCTGTGTTTTAGTTAACCAACAATCAATCGTATCAAATAAACGTCATTTTTACAAAGGTTTCCCAAATTTCTCGTATTTTTAAACAAAGCTTTCTCGAACATCAACTTACGATGCACATTTATGTGCTAAAAGTCTTTGAGGGTTAGTTTTTACTCTCAATCTCACAAATGTGAATATTTATAATGTCACCAGGTGATCACTTCCTAGCCTCAGTTGTTATTTTTAGACTCTTCCCTACTAGAACTCCATTTACATTGATATCATATTGATTATAATAGTCATAGTTAATTTAAAGGTTATTTTTCTTATTATTTTCTATTATTTATATCAAATTTAATTTTTGTACATTTATCTTCTTATATTAATTCCTTGTGGTGACTAGCATAATTGGTGCTAATTATTTCTGGCTGATTTCTAGCTGATAGTAACCAGTCTATCGATTTTTTCTGTTTCCGATTTAATCACACTTGATAATTAGAAATTGACGTCTTCCTTATAAACTTCCCTGTTTATCGAAACGTTTTTTCATAATGTTTATGATGCATGGTGCTACTTCCAATTCCTTGGATATATTTTTGATTTTTTTTTAAACGTGGTAATTATTTTCCCCATTTCAATGACGTGTACAATCTGAAAGCTTTATCTATTAGAATTTTTAATACTCCTATTACAAGTAATTGGAACATTTCGGACAATGTTTATTCGAAGTGTAACAAAATCGTCGCGTATACACGCCCTTATAAAGCCCGTATAGCTCAGTGCAAAATGTAAAAAAAAAGTTTATAACATAATCTTCAAAGTGGTAGAAAAATATATCATTGTTTTACCTAGATATTTCAGTAATCTTTTTTATCTTCTTAAATACTTTCAAATATCTTGGATAGGGATCTGCTCTTATCTTTATATTGTTGTTCAATTTCGATAATAACTGCAAAGATCTATCATTCTATAATTCTTTACATCCAAATATCCTATATAACAAATTATGTTAACCTTATTTGAAATCTCTGGAAATGTTGGTGTTATATATTGGAGCTCCGATTATATTTTTTTGTTACATTTATATTTTTTTCTTCTTCAAGTTGCTGTGAACTTTGATTTTTATTGCAACCATATCACATCCGTGTGGCAAATTGTATAATTGGTGTTAATTATTTATGTCAGAAAGATATCTGATAGTAACTAGTCTATCAATGTTGTCTGTTTCTGTTTTAATCACACTCCAAAAATAGAGTTTCACGTACTTCAACTTCCCTGTTGATCAAAACTGTCATGGATAATTTTTGTTTTACTTGTTACTTCCTTGTGGTAAAATGGATAATTTATGTTGATTATTTTTTGCCAGTAGTAACTGTTCAGAATATCTCCAGGATCTATCCAGAGTCGATCCAGAAGCTATTCAGAATCTATGCCCAAAAATGGCTCCTCCACAGAACTTATCAGCTCCTATACCTGGAAAATGACGTCTTCTCCGGACGTCGTATGATCGAATTTATTGTCTTTCATATGACGTTCTTAGGACGTCTGAATAATGAGGTCTTTTCCCGACGTCGTATATACGCCTAATGGACGTTCACAACGTGACCGAATTCATAGTCTTCCATATGGAGTTCTGAGGACGTCCTTAGGACGTCGGAAAAACGAAGTCTTTTCCTGATGTCGTAAGGACGTCTAATGGACGTTTGCAACATGACCTAATTTATAGTCCTTTATAAGACTTTCTGAGGATGTCATGTAGTTTAATGATTAAAATGATGTTATTTATGTCATATTATATCTCCTTTTTATTGCATTTTTATCTTTACAGCACCGTAACATCCCCAGTTGGCACTACACGTCTAAATATTGTCTCATATAAATCTACACTTGACTAGACGTCTAACAGACGTCCCAACAATCACGCGACGTCACTTCAACAATAATGAGACGTTGAAATTTTCAACGTTGACAGCTTCAACGTTTATTGAACGTTGATAAATAGTTGATTTGTCAACGTATTTTAAACGTTGGAACATTGTTGATTTCTCAACGATGAAACAAGGTTACAATGAACATGATTTATTTCAGTCGAACATATGTTATGGGAGATAAAAAAAATTTCTGCTCTCTAAATTTAATAAAATAGCTAATATCTTAATATTGCAAAAAATGTAAAAGTGGTTGATTTTTAGTTGAATGAAAAAACGATCATATAGCTGCATTCTCCTTATTTTCTTATTTATGTTATCATCTCTACAATCTTCTACCACAAAAAATGCATGACGGATTGCAACGTTCAAATTATTGGTAAAACATATAATATAATCATAAAACTACAAATTTTTTGGAGGTATAGACATTTCAACTCTATCAGAAACGCATATTAACAACAAAACATTCAATGACAATCCCGCTCTTTATGAAATTCCGGGGTATACGTTTGTTTCTCGAAACAGGAAAAAATGCATATGTGGAGGAGTTGAGCTTTATATCTCTGATCAAATAAAGTGGAAACGGAAAGACGATGTTGAACACGAGAACCTGGAATGTATATGGATTGAAATTCTAGTGAAGAACGCCAAAAGCTTTCTTATAGGAACCCTTTACCGACCCCCGGCTGGTTCAAAGTATCTGCCAAAAGATTTTGAAACATATTTTAACTACATGCTATTAATTGTTACATCGGAATCAAAAGAGGTTATTCTCTTGGGAGATTTGAATGTTGATTATATAAAGACAAATGATAACACCAACATCAAAGAAATTATAAAGTTGTACGGTTTAAAACAATTATTCACCAAGGCAACAAGAGCAACTGAAACGGGTAGTACCTTGATTGATTGTATTTTAACAACTCGCAGTGATTGTGTATACTAAAATGACGTCATCCCCACATGTAGAAGCGATCATGATATGGTTGGTTTTATACGGAAAATTAAGCGAGACAAAATACCACCACGAACAGTACAAAGTAGAATTAACAGAAACTATAACCATCAGAACATGAGCGCCGAATTACGTAATCATGATTGGAACCCCATATATGAGATAAATGACCTGAACTCTGCTTGGAAGTATTTAAAGGACATCCTTTTAAGTACCTTCGATAGACATGCTCATATCGTTCAAAGAAGAGTTAAAGGTTAGTTCTGCCCCTGGCTCGACACAGAAATTCACCGACTTATGAACGATCGGGACAAACTCTTCGAAAAGCACGTAAAACAAAATCAACAGCTGATTGGAAGAGCTGCCGAAAGCTTCGAAATGAGTGCACCACTACGATACGAATCGCAAAATCTAACTACAGTAAAGATATGCTAAAGGAAAACGCTAATAACCCAAAGAAATTTTGGGATACTAAAACATTATGCCAACTAAACCGAAAAAGGCATCGTGTGTGAATACATCAAACCTCCTTGATAAAGCGAATTCTCTTTGTATTTTTTCTCCAATGTCGCCTTTCAATTAAAAAGCTCATCTTTTTTTCTGAAAGACTTCGTTTGGGGTAAACCTAAACACCTTACATTGAGAACTTGCAAGACATTTAAATTCAAGTATGTTTCAAAAGTCTTTATCGAAAGACAATTGAAATTGCTCAAACTGAATAAGGCTACTGGTGCAGACGATCTTCCGCCAGGACTCCTTAAAGATTGTGCGTCCGAAATTGCACCGCCCTTATGCCATATTATCAACTCATCACTGAACTGTTCTGAGATACCGTCAGACTGGAAGCATGCTCCAATAACACCGATTTTCAAATCTGGTACTACAAGCGATCCTAATAATTATCGACCAATTTCCATACTACCTATCCTTGCAAAAATTTTAGAAAAGTCAGTTCACCAACAACTGGTGGACTACCTCGAAGATACTCTGTTATCTCGTAATCAATTTGGATATCGTCGTATGAGATCTACCGACTTAGCAGCAACCCTTCTCTTAGATGACATGAGAAGAGAAGTTGACAAAGGTAACCTAGTTGGAGTTTTGTTCATGGATTTGACTAAAGCCTTCGATACCATCTCCCACGGTGCACTGCTTGTGAAACTAACAGCGTATGGTATAAACAATGGCGAGCTCAACTGATTTACAACATATTTATTCAATCGTACACAGCAAGTTGTTAATCAAGGTGTTTCCCAGGGATCTATCCTTGGGCACCTGCTCTTTCTTGTCTTCTTAACGATTTTCCAGAAGTATTGATTCGTGCACGCACAATACAGTTTGCTGATGACACGAGTATTTACTTTGCCAGTGACAATTTCATGGTTATTCAAAACATTTTGAACCAGGAACTTTTTAACGTTGAAAACTATCTAAAAGACAATGATTTAGTCATTAACCTAAAGAAGGGCAAAACAGAATATATGTTGGTTGGGACCAGCAAAAAATTGAATCGTACTAACAGCTATAAATACTTAGGCACTATTGTAGTCTCCAAACTGTCTCTAACTGAGAACTTTTGTAGTGCTTACAAAAAAGCTTCAAGTAGACTGCGCCTTTGATCTGTTTTAAAACCTCAGATAGATGACAGTACAGCAACAACGATATATAATACCATGATAACACCGTTAATAACATTTAACAGCATCATCAACATGAGTTTCACGACCACACAATTGAAAAAACTTTCATCTCTCGACAGACGAGTATGTGATATCACAAACAACAACGAGCTCCCCAGTCTACACAACAAAGTTCTCAGAAAATGTTGTTTAATAGTCAGAAAATGTATTGAAAATAAAGTATGTTATAACTTCTTGGACTATTTTAAGATAGTAAATCACGTGAGAACAACTAGAAACAATAATTATATGATACAAATACCGAAAGTGAGGCTGGAAATGACAAAACATGGTTTCTTTTACATGGGTGCTCTTGCGTACAATAAATTGCCTTTATTAGTAAGGAAAGAACACTCATTTGTTAAATTTAAAGATATTTTAAAGAAACATATTTTGGAAATGTAAAATGTAGAGTGAATGGGTGCACTCAATTTAGACACCATTACTAGCACACTATTTTCGTACCACTGTTCAACTCTCCTTGGCTCTTACCCTGTGGACGCTCGGCGTCTGACAAACGTTGAAAAGACATCGGCGATGTTTTTGTGGCGTTGGTCGGGCGTCGAGTGCCTGCGGGGTAGCTATTGTAGACTCTTACTCAACCAGTAGGTTTCGTGGCAGTTTTGTATGGGATGCATTTTATCACTCCAACATTTGACTCACCACATTTCCATAACATTCACAGGACCCATCCTGTATAAACAATAACAACTCTATTTTTTACGCGAAAAAAACATGAGAGAAACCAAAACCTCTTCAGTAAGGAAGAGAAACTGCGATGCCTTAGATACAACAATGATCCTCGAATGAAGGGCTAAATAAATCAATAATTGTCAATCAATCAAATGGTTTTTAGAGATGCTTTAATAAGATACCGACAAATGAAAATCCGGACTATTAAGGATAGTGTTCGTACTACAAAAACATGTCGCTTTTTTCTATAACTCGATTTCTATTCATTTTTCGATAATAAAAGTATATATATTCTGAAAGCTTATTAAATTTCCTACATTTTATATATACTTTTAATCTCATATCATCTAATGGTAAAGATTTACAGACGTTCGAATTTGAATCGTTTTTTGAGTACTAAGTCCCCTAAATATTATATTTTTTCGAAAATTTTTACATTTACATATTCCCGACGTTATTCGTCAAAATAACATGCCATAGTTTTTCGAATAAAGCCTTTAAACTTAAATAATCGTTTAGTAAACATTTTTTTATTGTAAAAACGACTATTTTCAGTAAAAAAATAGTTTAATCAACCATTATTGAAGTTTACAAGCTTTATTTGAAAAACTGTGGCAAAATATTTTGACGTTAACCGGCATATCTTTTTCTACTGGAATTTTTCCATCACAGTTAAAAACTGCCAAGGTTATTCACATACATAAAAAAGGCTCTAAACTAGAGATAAGTAATTATCGCCCCATATATCTGTTATCTAACATTGACAAAATATTTGAGAAACTCATGCACAAACGTGTGTATGGATTTCTTGATTCCAATAAAGTTAAAACAACAGTTTGATTTCAGAAAAAATCACTCTACCTCACAAACCTTACTAAATATTTCTCAGAAAATAATGGATGCTCTTGATAACGGTAAATTTGCATGTGGTGTTTTTATTGATTTCCAAAAGCCTTTAGTTGACCATGAAATAGTTCTCAAAAAACTTCTTCATTGTGGAATCCGTGGTATAGCCTTATCCCTATTTAGATCATACTTAACAAATCGTCAACAGTTTGTATCCGTTTCTGGAATTAACTCTGGTAAAAAAACTATCAGACATGGTGTCCCGCAAGGCTCAATCTTAGGACCCCTACTATTTTTATTTTATACAAACGATCTTTATAACGCAATTTATTTTTCTAATGTGCATCACTTTGCTGATGACAATAATTTACTATATTCCAGTGACTCTTTGAAACAAATGGCTAAACAGATACATTTGGATCTTAAATCCTTGTTCCATTGGTTGAGTGCTAATAAGATATCTTAAACACCAGTAAGACTGAGTATATCATATGTAAAAGCCCCCAGAAGAGACTGAACTATGA
>JAUELI010178298.1:0-11156 GCA_031471325.1 Catablema vesicarium
CTCATTCCTAGTACACTACTGCTGCTTGATGTAGATTGCTGCCGCTGTTGGGGCGTTTAATCAAAAGAGGCGTTTAACAAAGAGAGGCGTTTATTTGATATTATTTGATATTTTTGTGTTACCCGTTTTAGTACTTACGCGCCTGCAAAAAGTTTATCTCTAACGAGAAAAACATATTTTTGATTTTGATTCAACTGGAAACCAATCGATGAAAATATATTATATATATATAAATTGTGTCAATGTCCCTTTTAGAAAATCGATTACAAGATGTAAAAACAGATGTAGAAGTTTTGATGATCAAAAAAGCAACTTTTGAGATGGAAACTTTCATACTTGACATAAAGCAGAAAAAGGTTTTTGTTTAAATATTTTCTTCTAAATTCAGATTTAAACGCCATCAGTAGCTTAACTGGTTAGAGCGGGGGAGAGGAAATTAATCACCTCATCCTGCGGTTGTTGGTTCAAATCCAACCTGATGGTATTTGTGTTGCTAAATTTATTAAATATCGGTAAATATTGCCGAAAGTACATACCATGAACTAATTCATTATATATACTTTAATCGGAGAAAGTATTGCGAGAGAAACTTTCGCGAATTTCGCGGATTATGGGCATTTTCGCGAAAGTTTGTCTCGCGAATTTTCTAAAAATTTCAATTCGCCAAAGTTTATCCACGCAAAATTTTTCAGATTGTCCATTCACGAAAGTTTATTCAGTTCCTTTTTTTGTTTTTAGCAAAAAAAAAAAAAACAAAGAAGAGTAATTTCTTTTGTTTATTCCCTTTTTTATGAAGCTTAATGAGACAAAAAATTCAATTCGGCGAAAGTTTATCGCGTAAAACTTTTTCGATTCTTGTATTCACAAAAGTTAATCCACGCGAAATTTTTCTAAATCTAAATTCGCGAAAGTTTCTCTCGCAACACTTTCTCCGATTAAAGTATATAATGTTTTGTTATATATTTTTATTTAAGGTGAAGAACTACGAAAAATGCAGGAAGACAAGAATAAACTTGAAGGCGACAAGAATAAACTTGAAGCTGACAAGAATAAACTTGAAGGCGATGTGGAAATGATCAAAAAAGAGTACAAAAAAATTCAAATTCTTCTTGAACAAAATTTAAATAGCCGTACATTAAGGAGGAATAAACCAACAACATTTGAAACTATCAGCGATACATCAAATTCAACAAGATATAAAAGGCAAAAAGAAACAAAAGAAATGCTGGAATATATCCATGGTGGTGAGGAAAGTGCATTATTTGGTGCATGGGATTATTTACGTCGTTACGCACAATCTGAATTTTTAGAAAAATCGATCGTTAGTTACAGAAGAGGAAAGTTTATTGAAAAATTGTATGGAAAATTTACTAACGTTTATGAAAAAAGTGACGGTTGTATGAAGCAAGCTTTAGCAACAAAGTATGCATCTCATCTTTCCAGAAGAAAGTACGATTTCATATGCAAGATTCAAAAATCGACATTTGACAGTTATAGTCAAAAGTGGTCTAAAAAATGCATCACATATGGAGATTATAACATAAACCTTCGCACTGCCCATATATCACATGAAGCCGTTAGAAACTTTGCAAAATCATTAGACATTTGTGAAATCCATACAATCCCTGGTCATACTGGTGCTTCCAGGACAGTTACGGCTCTTGTCACTATGATACTTGATTTGAATTTGAAAGTCCATCCTTGAGAAATAATTTAGTATGGTTTAATGGAAATAATAACCATTTTGTTATAGAGTTTTCAGATAATGGTGCCCCAGAGACAAAAGAATTAACAATGAGCATAGGATCATTAACAATGTGGAATTTGAGTGGTAAAGTAAGAAGTCGAGATTACCATTACCCACTCCATTCATGAACAAAACGGGTTACAGAGTTTTGTCCATGCAGGGGAAAGAATCCAAAAATTCAGCTACCAAACAAGAATTAAAATGTGGAACGAATCGCTTAAAATCTCATGATGAAAAAGGAAAATGGCACCAAATTATGCGCTCTTCTTACATCCGGGATTTCTACCTCCCATATCATTTTCCAATAACTAGTTATCATAGTCACTACCAATCAAGGATTCCTATATGCAATTCAGAGGAAATTATGTGTCAGTGTGCTCGCCTTATTCAAAGCGATAAAGATATATGCATTGATTGCATTGATGCCCTTGGTGTTATACAGGATGCGGATACTGGGGTTTTGTCAGACCACAGAGAATTTTGAAACCAATACAATGTAGAATTTGTTTAATGAGGTTTTCTGATTTCTTACTTTGTGATAAACATGTTACATATGAACATCAACAAAACAAACTCAAGAAAGCAAAAGATATAGTGCCTTCATCTTGTACAATTATACAGTTAAAAAGTCACTTGAAACAAAGAAATCTATCAGTATCTGGAAATAAAGAGGTACTACTGAGACGATTAGAAGGTGCCTTAGCTGCTGAACATTAGATTACCTCATTCGTCGTGATTTTCAGAAGTTTTTAATTTCGGGATTATTTTGAAAAATCGCGAAATTTAAGACTCACGAAAAATTATGACGAATAATGTATATAGAAATTTATTGTTAAATGTTTCTTTTGTATTTATATTTGGAGCAAAAATTTATGTGAGACTTATTTTGTGAAATTTTTTTATTAAAAAGTGTAAAACTTTGCATCGATTATTAAGAATTACCATGAATTTTTTGAAAATTTGCAATGATAAAATCTATAATTAAAATTTAAAGAAATGCAAAAAAGAACAAATTTCAATTCTAGATGATACTTTTGTGGTTTCGCAGGCGTTTGCATGGAAATTATATTCCCACGAAACCTGTTTTTTCCTTGAAAATATATGACATATTACCTTTTAAATGTTTTATAGCAGATCTATATAAATCAACAAAAAAAATTAAATAACTTTTCCCTGCGAAATGCAATTTTGACCGCCATTGTTTAATCACAAACACAATTCTCACATAAATTGCTCTTGGCAAAAATTCAAATACACTTGAAAATTATTGCATAGATTTGAAAAGAAAACTGTGATGAAACTACTTAGGAGCAGAAACTTTCATGCTTCCCTCAGAATCCAGCGAAATTTAGGTCATTAACTAAAAGGCCAAAATTCGTGAAAGTTTCTGCTCATGGAAGTTTCTGCTCCTAAAGTATTGAACATCTATGTTTCATCATGTCTTACTGTGAGAGGAGAAATATTAACAGAATGTATATATTTTATGGATTTTTAAAATCTGTGAATTAAAATTCCAGAGATGTCCAGAGTGACAAACTATATACCTTGAGGGAATTAATTTTCGCAAATTTTGCAACATTCAATTCCCACGATAATTCCTTCTAGGTATATATTGTATCAAAAGACGATCTCTGTAGATCTCTGTAGATGTGGTATGAAAGTTTGTGGGTGAATTTTTTTCCTGACTTTCTCAAAATTTTGCCAAGGGAATAAACTTTCCACACTGACATAATGAAATTGTGCACCTTTCTAATTTCAGTCACACTAAATAATTCACCCCTAAATTTTATGCCACTATAATGATACCTTAAAAGAGTGGATTGATTTTTGTGTGGATCACTTTACGTAAGTTTTGCAAATTTTCGACATATTCACAAAAAAAATACTCAAGAATACGCAAAATAATAATACGCAAAGATAAATCCACACTTGAATTATTCCGAAATATATACACGTATAGGTACATACGTAGGGGTACAAATTTTCTCGATTTTTCACAAATTTTAGCGATTTCGCAAAATAAAATACCAGGGAAATAGATATTTTATTTAATCGTGAAATGTAATACCAGCGAAAATTAGTACTCCTAAGGTATGTCAAATCATACGTTTCATCGTTTATTGTTTATGAGTTCCTGCAAATGAATATATAAGTTTCATTCTGTAGTGTTAATAAGTTCCTGCAAATGAATATCTCTAGCTGCGTGTTCATCATCGTACCGTTGTATAAAAAAGGTTAACTACATTTTTTGAGTTTTGAAAATATAGTCAATACGTATAGGCGTGTGTGACGATACCACAACTTTAGCACACCCTGCATATGCTGTTTCTTTTTTAACAGTGCTTTCAACTCCAGTTCTCACCACAACTTTCTTGAAAAATCGTTTGGTGAGATAATTTGTGCCATCGAATCTACGTGGTGACCAAAGTTTTTCTGCCGTATCTTGCTTATCAATGAAAAACACTTGTTTCTCGGTCTTGCATCCTTTTTTCTTTCCGGAAATATACTTAGTATCTGACTTATAGCCAGTAAACACACCCATCATGGTACGAAAAATCTGCCATGGTATCATTACTGTCAAGGGTCCACAAATTCCTGTCAATTTGCTCCGAGACAGTTTGGAGCTCATGAGACTACCAATCTCTTTCAAGTACGTGTCAATTAAAGGTCCCAGTAAAGTAACCCTATTGCCAATAGTTCGCTCAATCTCTTTATCAAGGGCACCATTAGTGCTGTAATCAGGCACAGCTCCTGTTCGGTCCTCTTCTTCTTTTAATTTTTTAAACCAGGTGGCTTCAAAAGTTGAAAGTTTCAACTCATTATGGAGCCAGAACTTGCCATTTCTTTCACCGGCCATTTTGTTTCTTGCTAGCTAGCCGTTTGTTTTCAACTTTCGTTTTTGATACAAGCTGTATATACGGAAATAGTGTCTTCTCATACGGCTGCCGATATGGACTTTATCGAATTAACAACAAACGCTAGAGCACCAGAATAAAATCGGCTACCGTATTGTTGCTTGTGATCCATCGATTCGAGCCAATTCGGAGAAATTCATCAAAAAATTGCCACCGTGTGTACATTATTCTTTGATTTTTTCCCGGTCTACAGATAGGTCTAACGGTGCCATCGATGAATCCCCAGCAGTTTTCAAGAGGGGCACCTTTGTCGTGAATAGCATCTGCAAATAATTGGAGATTGTGAGGAGATAACCAGGGTTGATTCATAGAAGTTAGTAAATGTGCCCATCTTTCATGTACAAATTTTATCATAAAATTGTTTATCAAACACTATTCTGGGACAGGTCTAGCAAATCCACTTATCATGTCTAAATATCTACATGGATAAGCATGTCTTTTAAGAAAAATACATAAAACCTCTACTGGGGATACTTTTGTTCCATTATAACATATAATTTCATCAGGAAGTTGCAATGTATCAGATATATCATCTCTTTGAAATCGAAACTCAGAAACACATTCATCGTTTTCCAAATTGTCTAGATTAAAAGTTTGGTGTTTCCAGTATGGTAGATCTAAACTTCTTTTTCGATTTATATCACAAAACATAATAAATTTTCTTCATTTATATCTCCTAATTCGAAAGCGAGAAATAATGTTAAACAAATAGCTCTAAAGTCTGTTGAATATTTTGAGCGCGAAAATATTTCTTTACATTTATGTCCGCCATTTTATCCGTTCCCGTCGCTCGCATTCGTTCTTAACCTAACTTGACTTGTAACGGGAACGGCAACTTATCCGCGGAACCGACGTCGCCGTTCCCGTCACTTGATCTTAAACTCCCTATTAAGTTGTTCAAAACGTGTGAGATCTCTTAGCTTTACTGGATATTGAATATCTGACATATTGATTTCATTTTCGTAAGTTTTATATTTTGATACATGTTGACTATTGCATTCTGCCGGATGGAGATCGCTCTATTAAAAATGTTGTTTTAATTAATGATACAAATCTCATAATGACAATAGACAAAGAGATAAATAACCAATAATAAATGAATACTAACTTAGATCTACGTGGTAGATCAACCAGAACCATGTGTTTGATATTCTTCAATTAGTTTTATTATTATCTATAAGGCATACATGGGTAGGCAATATAAGTGCCTATTCGCCTATCTATAAACATATTTATAGTAAATCGAAATAATATTATCCAGTCCCAAATAAGCAATCTCAGAAATGATATAGTTATTATGATATAGTTATAAGCAATTTCGAGAAGTTCTTCTAGATTAGTAGCTTCGTAATATTACAGAAGGATCTTTTAATCGATTAGCATCTGTAAACGTTTGATATGTTGAAGATAACAAAAAGTTGAATTTAATACCAGAACTTGGATGAGATGATATTAATGGTTTGAGTTTCTGTAGTGACTCTTTTAAAACAAGTGGGATATTTGTTTCATCTTTATTAAAATCAACTCTATCAAATTAGATTTCAATGAGCTTGATAAGAAATGGTTCACTTACACGATGGTTATTAGAAGTAGTAGAACCCTGACCGCTTTGGGTATTAGATGACTACGATTGATTCCAAGGTTGAGGTTTAGAGGGATTATTTTCACAATGGTTTCCATGAAGATTTTTATTTGTATTACAATTCATTTCTTCTCAGCTAAAATCATATCATCTGATTGAATTTGATCAGATGATAACCCATCACTGGAATCGATATTATATTGTTATTATTGTTGGTACTATTATCATTTTTAATTGTTTCTTCTCTTATTTCCTCTATATCATCTTGGATGGTAATTCTGGAATTTTATTAGGGCCCGTAGGGCTTGATATAAAATTCTGATTTTATGAGATAAAATCAGAAGAAGCCGATTTTATTTTGCCGAACGGACCTGTATTTATTACAGGTGTCCTTTCAAAAGAAAGGATCTTTACTATTGTGGATCACGAAATTTTAATGTAGAGTTGTCAGTGAGGAAAGACAATAAATAGAATATAGAGTTTTCCATGGGAAAAGAAAAACGAAATACATATAGGAATATTTGAATATTTCCATCAAAATTTTTTCTGCTATCTTCTTCCACCTCTTTGATTACCACGATATGAACCTATTGAAAGAAATTGAGGTATATACTAATTAGGTTTGGTAACACATTTGTTTGGTAGGTTGGGTGGGAAAATAAAATCGGCTTCTGATTTTATCTCATAAAATCAGAATTTTATATCGGGCCCTAATAAAATTCCAGAATTTTATTTCAATGAAATCCGAAGCTGATTTTATTTTGCCGAATGGACCTGTATTCAATACAGGGCCTTGCGGCAGGACATCCTTGTTCAAAGCTGCTGAAAGCAATCTATTTTGATATTTTTCCTGTGGGTTTATAATTCTTTTATGATAATGTTTTTGCCAAACCGATTCACATTTCCAGTTACCTTTGTTAAGAATTTCTGAAATAGATGCCTCTAACACTTTTCCTTTTGAGGATGATGAACTACGGACTGAGTGTGCTCTAAAAACATTAGTATCCATCCCGGATAATATAAGCACTCCCTTGATCCACCTTGCTATTGTTGCAGTGGATGCCGGTCTATGTGGGTTTATGTGGCATAATAATAATTGAGACTGACTCTCTGATGTTCTCCATATTTTTGTTAAGTTTGAATAGTGATGAAGCGCTGGGCATAAGTCTGGGTCCTGTTTAAAAGGAAAGAATAATATCGGTGGGGGTGTTCTACCCTGTTTTGAATGTTTGACAGTTCCTCCCATTTGAAATTTACATTCTTGTTCAGTTTTAGTCATAAACCTTGTGTCTAAGTATTTTAATTCTGATGACCTGGTGGTTGCTACCAATGCTAGTAACATTGTGAGTTTGAGAGTCATTTCTTTGGCACTTAACTGAGAGTTAGGTGACATTTTCTTAAGTTGTAAGAGCACTAGTTCTACTTGTAAGAGCACTAGTTCTACATCCCATATTAATGTGTACCTGGGTTTTGGAGGTCGTTCGTTCGATACTCCTTTTAGAAGTGCTATAACCTTTATGTGTTTTCCTGCAGAAAATCTTCATGAAAGGCAGAAATTGCTGATCTGTGATTATTTATTGTGCGGCATTCATAATTTTCAGAGAAAAGGTCTGCTAGATAAGTTAGTATCATGTCTAAAGGACAGTAAATTGGATCAGTTTGTTGTTTATTACACCAGCTACTAAATTTCTTGGCTGACTTGTAATTACGTCTTGTTCCTTCCCTCCTGGAATTTGCAATGAGCGTGGAAGCTTGTTCTGAAATTCCTGTTGTTTTTCTACCACCCCTGAGACAAACCATGCTGCTAAGTGTAGGGTTTTGTTTTGAAGTAGTGGGTGATTTTCCCCTGCTGGGTTTGTCGAAAGGTAATTGCTTTGAGGTAGGAGCAAGGGTCTCCTTGTTGAAATTTTCAGAAGGAGGGGGTACCACGTTTGTGATGGCCATACTGGTGTAACAATGATCATGCTGATGGGGGAGTGTGATGTTTTTGCTATGGTTTTCCCTATGTGACTGAAGGGTGGGAATGCATATGGAAACATTTTGGACCAATTTTGGGAGAATGCATTTATTGCTAGACTTTTCGGGTCCCTTTTCCAACTTATGTACCTTGGTAATTGGTGATTCGGGAGAGAGGCAAATAGGTCTATTGTCAGATTGCCCATCCTTTGACAGATTTCCTGAAATATTTTTGGATTCAGTTTCCATTCGCTGGAGTATTCCTGCCTTGATTCCCAGTTCGCTTTTACATTCAGTTCTGAGGGGATGTACTCCGCTGTGCAAGTTATTCCCTCGCTCAGTAGATATGACCAAATCGATTTCGTAATTTCTGTCATTTTGGGGTTCTTGGTCCCTCCCATGTTTATTACGTAGGCTAGTGCACAGGTATTGTCTATCTGGAGATGTATGGATGTCACCTGTTTGTCCCTGGTAAATGTTTTTATGGCATATTCCACTGCTATCAATTCTAAAGTGTTTATGTGGAGGAGTCTGTGCTCCTGGCTCCAGGCCTCCCCTGTGGAGATTTCCTGACATGCTGCTCCCCATCCTATCAGGGATGCATCTGATGATATTATTAATTCTGGGGGTGTCATTGTTATTCCCTTGCCATTGTGGATGCGTATGTTTTCTATCCACCAGTGTAATTCTAGGCGAGCCGCTCGTTTCAATGTTATTACAGATTCGTATGAGAGATTTTTCCTTATGGCTATCATTTGTTCCCGTTGTAGGTTCCTTAATTGTAGAGGTGCTGGGGTGAAAGCTGGGCTGGTGGCTCTCAGTTTCCCTATCAGTTGGGCGAGTTCCCTCACTGCTATAGTTTTTAAATGCAGTGTTTTTGACATAAATCTGTCAATTTCCTCAATTTCTCCTGGGGAATTGACTGGGTCATATTTTTGCTGTTTATTATTACTCCCAAAAATTCTATCAGTGTTGTTGGTGTTATCACAGATTTCTGAAAGTTTATTACAAAACCCAGGGCCTCTAATAGGTGTAGAACTGGGTCCCTGGCCATTTGTATTTCTTCCATTTAGAAGCCCATTATCAACATGTAAATATGTAAATAATTATGCGGATATTTAGTCTCCTCAAAATAGTAATGGGGTTTTTTAGAAGTTTTGTGAAAATCGGAGGGCCAGGACCTAGCCCGAACATGAGACATATGAACTCGTATAGGTTGCCTTCCCACAGAAATCGAACATGTTTTTTTGATCTGTGATTCAGTGGGACTGCGTAATATGCGTATTTCAAGTCTATTTTTACAGTGAAGTCGTTTAATTTTAATAGGTTTTTTAAATCTTTTAAAGATTCCATTTTGAATTTTTGATAAGGAATGTTTTCGTTCAAATGTCTCAAGTTTATAATGGGTCGATATTCTCTCAGAAAAATATTGCTTATAAATTGATTTTCTGCTGGTTTTACTTTTACTATGGCCCCTTTGTCTAACATGCTCTCTACTTCTTTTGACAGAAGTTCCTTTTTTAGTTTTTCCATCTTTATTTGGGAAGAGGCATGTTTTTGTTTTGGTGTTTTCCAAAAGGGTATCTCCCACCCTGTGATTATTGACAATATTTCTGGGTTTGATGTTATTTTCCACCACTGAGTTTGAAAGTGTTTTAGTCTTCCTGCTACAGGAATTTGTCTGTTTTTTATCACCGGGAATAGTTTTGGAATTAAAGGGTGAACATGGTTCCTGGAATCTTGAAAGAGCATGTTTGACAAATGCACCTTTATTAGACAAGGAGATAGAGGTCTTACTTATATTGTTGTTGTCTCTTCCTGATCTGGAACTGCTCGATCTGATGAAACTTCCAACTTTCTGCCCCATACCTTGGGACGTACCAAAGTGTGGGGTTTGTCGAAAAGGTTCTTTGTTTCTATTATGATGTGGTTGTGGTGCTAATCCACGAGCTATTGACTTGTGATCATGTTTGTATTTCTTTTCCAGCTTTTTCTGAAAGTCTTTACCAAAAAGCATGTCTTCTGATTGTGCAAGTTCATTTTCGTATTCTTCCTTCATCATTGTTTTTGCTGTGGAGTCACTTTTTGTGATTGCTCCAAGAATTGATCTTCTTCTTTGGAAAGTCAAGGCTCCTTGTGCTTGGTCAAGTAGTACTACAGATTGTTCAAGTGCTAGGGAAAACGACATTAGGTCAAATTCCATTTCTGTTGCTTCAGATTGTTTGAACTCATCCACTTGCTGTAAAACCCTAGTGAGAGGGCCATATACATCTCGTAATTTCAAGTTTATACGAATCAATTGTTTGTCTCTAGAAATTTCAAATGAATTTCCTGTCTCGTGTAATAGATTGTTCATTACACTGTCTAGTTTGAGTGGTTCTGTAATGTTTTCAGGAACCGGATTTTGGTTCAGAATATTCTCTTGTATATCCTTGTCAGAGATATGCTTGGTGTTATTTGCATATTTTGCTAAGTCTTCGCCCAATTTCCATGCATTTTTATCTTTACTTGTCACCACTTCAAATCGTTTGGCAGTTTTGAGATGTTTGCTAGGATTCCCTTTTTTGACTGGGGAAGGTGAACGAGAGCGTGAAGAGTTAGTTTCACTACCAGAAGAGCTACTGTCACTGGATGGTGACGTAGATGGAGAACGTGTTCGTTTTCGTCTTCTATTTTTAGAGCGACTTCTCCCTCTTTCATTCTCAGTAGATTCTTTTGACACTGAGATTTCTGGTGAAGGAGGTGGTAAGGATCGGGTCTGTTTGACTTCCGCCTCTTCTTGCACAGAAATATTATGTTCTAACGATTCTTCTCCCATTCTATTAATTATTGAGTGGGATGAAAGTGTTTCACAATAAACGATTCCCTCGATAAATATTGATAAAGTTTGATTATGTTGGCTTAGTTGTCAAGAACGTCCGCCATCTTTATCGAGAGAAATCAAAGAGGATGTCCT
>JAUELI010178409.1:0-11153 GCA_031471325.1 Catablema vesicarium
TCTATCCAACGATATATAATACTTATAGTTTTGAAAACATCAAAAATTTGCCCTACCGGAAAATACCCCCATTTATCTAAATTGCCCCAAAAAGGGGTTTCCCAAGGTCCGTTTGCAGGGGATTCTTTTTTAGTGATTCCTGACATGGTCCTGAACCTCTGTGCCAAATTTCATTTCTATATTAATTTTGTCCGGGTCAAACGCTAATTCCACTCCACTATAAGGGAGGCTTATTGACCATGAATCAGAAAGGGAAAGTACGTTTTATTGATACATTAGAAAAAAGTTGACTTGGCATACGTACATACGAAACCCGAGTTTTAGAAGTTAATGCAAGTCCTTGCCTATTTTCTTCAATTCTTGGATATCACAGCGTGAAATACTGTCGAATACGGTCCCGTATACGAACTGAGTATTGCTGCCTTATAAGGCAATACACAGTCCGTATAATACGGGAATATACTGGACCGTACTCGGTAGTATTTCACACTGTGTATATATCGAGTGTTTTGTAAAATAAACATAAATCATTAAAAAAATTAGAGAGATGTTTTTGGAACAATTAGACAATACACCTTTCCCGAATTTATTTGGCGCTTCTACATGAAAACGTGGTCCTACTTAGAAAATACACAGATCTCGCATACTAAGCTGCCATTATGTTTTATGACGTTTCCCCTCTCTACATAGAGTCTAGTCTTCTCATTTTTATTGGTAATTTGTGTAAAAAATTGCCAATGCTGGAGTCCTCTTTCTATTAAGAACCTCTAGGTACCATTAGCAGCTATTAAAAAAAGGCTGGGAACTAAAAATGAGAAGACTGGACTCTATTTAGAGTGTAAAACGTCATCAAACCTAATTGCAGCTTGGTAGGCAAAATCGGTGTATTTTCTAAGTGGGGTCTCGTTTTCATGTAGAAGCGCCAAATAAATTCGGGAAAGGTGTATTGAAATAGAAAATCAGAAAATTGCGCGTAGCATAATTGATTAGGCGGGATTACAGTACACAAAAACTTATATTCTGCAAGAAACAGTTCCTGAAAAAGAAGGTAATATTTCGTAAAAATCCAAGAAACAGCAACTACAATTTCGTTGGAAATATATTTGAAGTAAAAATAAATACAAAAGGTATAATAAATTAACAAATAAATAAATAAACTAATCTGGAGAGGATAGATAGCACATGCACATTTCATCTTTACTGGTTAACACAACACAACTACCCGACTGATGCCATGTAACGTTTGTAACAAGGAAATTAGCTAAAATATATAGAAAAAATTCAATCCAAGTAATTCAAAAGCTTCTATACAATTACAAACATTGTTTTTTACCTGTATTTTTAAAAGAAAAATCTACCAGCCATACAACTAAACAATGTTAATAGCTACGAAGGGAAAAAAAACAGTTCAAAGTTCACAAAATAACCTTAAAAAACAACGTTTGGTTGAACGTTATACTAAGGTTATTTTGTGGACTTTGAAAAGGTTTTTGTTTACTCGATCATTCAGTCAATCTCAGTCATCCTCACACAAAGAATTAATTAATTTAACATTTATTACCCTATTCTCTTACACAAAGATCTCACGATACGATATGTATTGAATAGACATAACAAGCGATAGATCTTCGAAACTCTGGACCTTTTCGATCTTCCAACTTCACAGTTGTATTTAAAAGTAAAATTGTTGATGTAGTATCCTAATTTTATGAAATTTCGATGAAAAATTAAGTTTTCATCGCTAAAAAACAACTCTAATGTATATTCTTATTATCCACTATTTTGGTTGTATTAAAAAAATAACTGCTTTCTTTAAATTTCCAGGAGGAGAGGGAACCTCTCACTATATTTTTGTAAATTTGCCAACACTGGTAAAGATATCGAGAAGGATTAGGGTTTTAGAGCTAACGTTTTGATTTGGCTAGGACTTAGGTTAGCTAACACTACACATAACCTTAACATCGTGACATTAACCCTTTAGTGATACGTAGGTATTATCGAATATCGAATATATGTCTATTCGACTTGTCCATATGTGGACACCACCGAGCTTATTCTTGCTTATTTTGACCGTTGTGTTGTTTTCATGGGTTGGAAAGAACCCCGCAGTACAAATATATATTTACTCATCAGCCAGAACAAAGTGACGTTAAATAAAAAACATGTATTACCTTCACAAGGTACTTCCACAGCTAAACAACCCGCTGGTGACCACATATATATTTTATTTGTGCCACAACATAACGCAAGTCGAACTTCATTTGAATCCCAACTAAACACTGCAGAATAAAACAAAATATACATTAGTACATGGTTCGGAATAACAGTAAATACCAACATGGTTCGGAATAACAGTAAATAGCAAATGTGGAGGAAAGATATTTGAGCATAGCCTGAATCAATGCTCAAATATCTCTCCTTCACAGTGATTATTCTATTGTTATTTCGAACGCTGTATTACAGTGCAGCATGATAAACGTCCACATTCCAAAGTAAGCAACCCAGTGGGGAAAAACCTGTCCAAAGTCAGTCTGCAAAATAACGTTAGAACAACGTTTGACCAAACGTTGTTCTAAGGTCATTTTGCGGACTTTGAACAGGTTTTTAACTACTCGGAATAAATACAACAGTTACTCCTCTACAAGGCTTATTAGATTGTATATCCAGCCTGATAACACAAATACCAGTATTAGCAAACTTCCATGTACATTCATATGCAAGTTTCTATATTACCATTTTAGAGATTTAGTTCATATCCATATCTTATAGGACAATCATGGTCAAACGTGTACTTAGTTAAAATGCTGGGACATTCATGGTCCAACATGTACTGAGTTAAAATGATGTATTTATTTACCTTTTATAGGATGTGCTTGAACTAAGACTGTATGTAGTTTTAATTTGATAATATCCCAAATCCACAAAACATTCGGCATATTATCTAGTAAAATTTGCAAAAAAGATCTAATGAATGGATAATACTAACCCAACAGAAAACTCATTTAATGCTTAAAATATACTGATAAATGTTAAGCAATTCGAATCTTTATGCTAAGTGTCCGGACAGTTTAATAACATTATCACTGAAAATCGTTGCTAATAGAGAAATTTTTTCAATCAAAATAGTTTTCAACCCTCATATCTATAGAACTTTCTATACAAAATCAGACATAATTTTCTATGATTTTTTTTAGACGCTTATCTGGTTGTACATTAGTTACGTTTCTGTGGCAGCTTTATCCTGTATTCATATGAAAAGATAACAACCAGGGTCCGGAATAACTATAAAAACTAAATGTGGAAGAAAGATATCTGAGCATAGATTCAGGCTATGTGACCTGAATATATGCTCAAATATCTTTCCTCCACCAAGCCTATTTCGATACTTAAAAACAGTAGCACTGTCAACGTATCAAACGTATTTAGTATTATACTAGGTACTCACCATTTTTAGTAGCCATAAAAGTATTATCATTAGAAAATGAAACAGTACCAACACCAAGTTTTGGATTAGGTTTTTCTGGATCTGGTTTTATACATGGCAACTGAAATGGTTTATCTTGAAGGACATCTAAATATACATAAGGGTTCGAAATAACTATGAATACCATGTGGAGGAGAGATTTTTGAGAGCAAAGATTCAGGCTACATAGCCTGAATATATGCTCAAATATCTCTCCTCCGCCAAGCTTATTCTTACTTATTTTGACCGTTGCTAAATATGCATAAAAGTATAGGAGAAAAAATGATCTGTAACTTTTGAAAAGGATTAATCATTTTGAATGGTCTTGGGGTGTTTCTGTGGGAAAAAATACTTGTTAAGAAATATTATTATTAAGTAAGTATGGACGGTCTAAAGAGAAATCGAGACTGTGCATCTCGCAACGATTCGATGAACAAACTATATGTTTTCTAGGCTCACTTCATTTCAGTCACTTTAGGCAAAAAAGTTTTTATTTCTTGGGAATTTCAAAAGTTTGCATACATTTACGATTCAAACTTTCGCGTTTTCAAAAATAAAGATTATGAAGATGTACAATTTTTTATATGAAAAACATGTGCTTTTTTTAAAAACATGGCAACCCAAGATTTGAAACACTTATGCACAATTGAGATATAAATTAGACTTTATTAATTAGAAAATTTTGAGTTCAGGTCAATGTTCATTTGTTATATTAATTTTTGATGTAGTTATAATCTTACAATGACTTGGTGGTGAATATTTGCGGGCTGAAGTCACACTTTCCCATGGTAATAAAACAGCTTTTCTTTCTAATTCTTGGTAGATTATCTATGAAAAAGAGAAAAAAGTAATAGTACAAGGGTGGAACGAATTAAGTGAGAATAAGCTTGGTGGAGGAGAGATATTTGAACATAGATTCAGGCTATTAAGCCAGAATCTATGCTCAAATATCTCTCCTCCACATTTGGTATTTACAGTTAACTCATACCCTGACAAGGGTGGAAATACGTTAATATAAGCTTGGAAGGAAGTCACTTTTGAGTATAGATTCAGACTATATGGATTTTTAGGACTTCGTTTTTAAAATTGTGATGTTAAACAGTAGGAAATTTTTATCCTTAGAGTCAAATTATAATCTTAGAATCAAATCTCACAAATCTCTCTTCCACATTTGGTATTTACAGTTCTTTCGAACCCTGATGTTATTTGAAAGACTTTGAATGAATTAATTACTAACCACATTTGAGTTTAAAATCTTTGGTGGATGTTTCAACTCACAAACAGATTTCCAAGTAACATTATTAAGGAGACGAACCTAAATATAACAAATGGTAAATAAATGCATACTATGATAGAGAGACACAACAGCATATAGATCTATGAAATTTTTTTTGAGAAAACAATTAGGTGTTCGAAATAACGATAAATAATCACAGTGGAGGAGAGATATTTGAGCATTAATTCAGGCTTTCCAGCCTGAATTAATGCTCAAATATGTCTCCTCCACATTTGGTATTTACTGTTAATTCGGACAATACAATTCAATTACTAAAATGTACTTCCCTCAAGATATTAATCAGGGGATCACAAGGGTCAAAATAAGTAAAAATAAGCATGGCGGAGAAGGGATTTTTGAGCAAAGATTCAGGCTATACATGGCTTGAAGCTATGCTCAAAAATCTCTCCTCCACATTTGGTATTTACAGTTATTCCGAACCCTGGGTCATACTACACTAAAAGGCTTAGAAGGGTTAGGACAGTAGTAGTCTAAAGTTAAATCTTGCAGCAAAAATATACATTCGCATATCAAAGAACTATTTTAAGATTTTTACAAAATTATAGTGCCAATAGTTATTTCTATAATGTAGAATTTTTAGTATCATAACATCAAGTTCAACCCATATCATGAAAAAATAACATTATTTTCAAATTTACTGAATTTATTCTTACTTGTTGATCATAACTACCAATTGCTAGAAATTGATTCGATGGAGTCCATGTGACACTTTTGACGCCCAAAGCAAAATCATAAGCCGAATATGAAGAAATAAATCGTCCGTCAATAGAATAGATAAATACTTTGTACTAAAAGAGAAAATCATAAAGGTCCTCCAATTTAAAAAAATATTTTCTATGAGTAGTAACTGTCTACATTTTTTTGAAATAAATATGTAAATGCATTGTTCAATAAAGGTGTATAGTTTTAATTAACGATAATACGCGATACTGCTTCACTGATTGCAGCGTCTTCTGATATGGATGTTAAGAGTGCACGTGTTTCGTATGATAGATTTTTTGTTCTACTACAACGAATACATAAACTGATGGATCGCATTAGGGAGAAGTAAATTTTTCGTTTCAACCACACAGCAATCAATGGGTCAGCTATCATTTCTGTCAATCTGGTGTAAAATTTCCGACATTCACGCCCCATTCCACCTGTTTCTGACATTACAACAAGTGGGGTGAAGGTACCACGTTCGACTTGCGTTATTCTTTCGGTGTAACCTCTGCTCAAAATTCTCTCTTCCACATTCAGAGTTTACAGTTATTTTTATCCTTGTTTTTAAACATTAATAGTTAATAGTAGAACAATTGAGGGTTCAAAATAACTGTAAATAACATATGTGGAGGAGAGATTTTTGAGTGTAGATTGAGACTATCTAGCCTGAATCTATGCTCAAATATCTCTCCTCCACCATGTATATTGTTACTTATTTCGACCCTTGCAATTCTAACCTCTAGTTTAGAATCCCAAACAGCAATCATACAGCTATTAGGAGAAAATGCCAGATCAGCAGAATCTTTTGTATCGGTTGCAAAATGCTAAAACAAATAGATTGAGAAAAAGTAAAAGCATAACAACGACTCTTATGATTCTACAAAAGTATATTAGAGTGAAATTTAAAAGCTGCTCTGTTATGTTCAGGTAGTAAAAATTAGTTAGGAATATCAAACTGTTTTCATATGCTATAGATTCTAATATATCCAGGGTTAAAAAAAAAGTAAATACAAATGTGGAAGAAAGATTTTCGACAGCATAGATTCAAGCCATATGTAGCCTATATAACCATATTATATTGAAAAATGTCGCCAAGAATACGTTTGGAACAAAAATTTGTGTAGCAAAACAAAAAAATTTTGTGTGGGCAAATAACATTCTTGACATACCCTTGAGGGACCACCCAAAAGAAAAGGAGACTTCTAGCTTTATATACCTTAAGTGGATTAATTTTCGCGAGGTTCAATTTTGACCTAAATTCGCGAAAATAAGTCTTCACGAAAATTTTGAATATCATCAATTCGCGAAAATAAGTACTCGCAAGAATTTTAAAAATTGCTGATTCGCGAAAATAAATCCTCGTGAAATTTTTAGAAATAACGTTATTTTTGTTAAAACAAAGAAAAGATGAATCTCACTATATTTATTTCACTACAATAGCTGTATTCCCCCAAATCTTCAAATTTGACAAAATAACTCTTGAAAAACCTGTAAAAGTTCTAATTCGTGATAAAAAATCTTCATGAAATGCCTTTGAAAGGACGATTCGCGAAAATAAGTACCGGCGAAAATTCGCGAAAATAAATCCTCACAAAATGTACTTTTTTTGACCTCGCGAAAATTAATCCACTTAAGGTAATATCAAATCTGTACCAACAAACCTTCAACATTTCCCAACTATCACAGGCAAACACACTAAGAAAATCTTTGAAATTCCTTCTTTCAAGTAAAGCCATATAACGTCCATTTTTAGAAAATTCAATACCTAAAACAATATTGAGTTAATAATATAATTTGTGTAAATAATACTGCAACTTAACTGTCAAATTGTTAACAAAGAAAGGCCAAACAAAAAGGAGGTTTTTTCATACTAACAGTATTTACTCTCACTTATGGGTACAGAATTGACACATTTTTACCTGCAAGTAATTTAATTTTCATTTGTGCTATACCCACACTCTCACTACCTTTACCCTTGCAAGTATTTACCCGCACTCACAAACTATTTGCAATCATTACTGTATAGAACCCAAATGGTGATTTTTGTGTGTATGTAATGCACTGCAATAATAAGTTAACAGCTATTATGAGGCATAAAACAAAATATGAGTTGTTTTTTAATTTCAGAATACACCAACCTTTATTAGTGTGCTTTGGAAATTTAATGTAAGATACAGCCTTATTGATTAACGACCATACAGTAATTTGAAGCTAAAACGATATAACTATGTATAACTGATGAAATTTACAATGATAATGCAGCGGTCGTTTTAAACAAGAAAAAAAGTCTCAAATCACTCAAACTGGAACAAGTACAATAGAACATGATAGAAAACAGGTCTTCAGAAGTGAACACCATTATCCTAAGGAAAAACTACTAATATAATGGATAAGTTGGTAAAACAAACCTTAAACTCTGAAGTAGATAAAATATGTCTTCCATCAGGTGTCCAACGAACAGCAACTAAACCCATAGAACCATGATCTATTTTACATGTCCATTCTGTATGTTCCAATGACCACACCTAATACATAAAAGCAGTAAATATATTTGAATTTAATTTTTTGCAATTTTCAGTGTTACTTTTTGTTTAATAAATAATTATGAACGTAACTACTGGTGAATCATAAGCTGAATATGCTCTTTAAGGTAGCATTAAAAGTTCAGTATTGAATATATATGACTACAAATGTATCAATACCATTTTTTATATCCCAATTTTAAGGAAAATTAACACTTCGATAGTAGAAAGATTATTCTGAATGACTGTAAGAAAAATTGGGAAAAAAAATTTTTTTCATATAAAAGTTACATTTGTTTTTTTGAAAACTAGTGAAAGAAATTATCATGGCTAAAACCTTTAAACACCAATTTTTCTGGGATTTGAACAAAATAATTTAAAAGTGTTCTATAGGATATTTCAAAAGCGTTTCATATTCTGAAGCAAGTTTACTGTATATTGATAAAACAACTTTTTACGAAAATGATTTTTTCAATGTTCAGTGGTACTATAAACTATTTCAAATACCAACTACCTATATGTTTATATTGTAATTTTTCTTGTGAACATTATATTCAAAATCTCTAAACCCCTTTTCTATTCAAAACAAGTTATCAAATTTCTGGTCTGATGTTTTAATGTTTGAAAAAAAAGAGTAGAGTATAAAATAAATACAGCTACATGTACTTGCAGTTCTAGCTGACAGCAGATCTGCATAATGCAACAATGTTTATGCCAGGTATGTTACTACTACCCATGCAATCCAATTAAATTTGCTAAGAAGCAAGCTAAGAATCATCAATTCCAAGTGGGTCACACAGAATAATGAACAAGGCAAGACGTTGTATGATATAGTGTAAGGCATAATATAATATAACAACTAGAGAATCGTTAGAATCCCAGTTCAGTTACGACAGAAAAATCCTGCTTCACCCAAGACTTGAAATGAGGGTCAGACAATGCCTGCGGAGAAGTGCTTTTTAGTATAGTTTTCAGCTTCAATGCCAAAAACTATACTAAAAAATACTCCTCGCTAGGCATTGTCCAATCGTTATTTCAAGGCTTATTTACCTGAGTTATGCCTCTTTTGAATAATCCACATAAAATATATTGTGAATCAGATGACCACTAGAACATAAAAAAAACAATAATCAAACACAAAAGAAGATAAAAGTAATCACATTCATATATATACACCAGAAGACCCAATTTTATAGCATCTCTATTGGCTCATTGTGGATAGTTTAGGAGGGAGGATCATTTAAAGCAAACCAAAATAACGAGGAGGGGAGCAGGTACTTCAAGTTAGGTATGCTTATTTTTTCAAGATTACAACAAAGCTGAATGCTCTACATAAAAATTTGCTAATTGGAAGTCATAATAATACATTATACAAGTATGATGAACTAATAATTACACATCAACGCATAATGGCCACCATGACATATACAGTATTATTTTATATGTAAATAAAGCAAAAAGTTCGAAATAATTGAAAATACTAAAAATCCCTTCTGTACCAATACAAGCCTTTCTTCACTTATTTCGACCCTTGAAATACTGTATATATATAACCCCCTGATAAATTTATCTTCTCTTTAGAGACTAATAATCCATTATTTTTCGAAATCCTTGTATAAATCCTTTTTTCTGGGTGAGCGAAAAAAAGATTTCGTACAATTTTTCTTGTTATTTTCCAAACCGGGGACCCTACACAATGCAAGAAACCATATGCAGTCTTCTCCATGAGAAAAATAGTATGAGAGTTGTAAATCACACGCGCCAAGTAGCACTGCGCGTGCTTTTCACTCTCCCCAAATTGCGAAGGAAAAACATTTTATTATAGCACCTCTAAAACGGCTATTCAAGCATTTTCAGACTCAGTTTAGCCTATATGTTAGTCAATTATATCAACTATATATACCTAAAATGCATACTAAGAAATGCATTTATTTTTTTATACCAATTTTTTTTTTTTTGCATGTGCTAAAAAAAGCTCTCCTAAAATCATCTGCGTCTGTGCCAGCGTGTGCGCCTGCAATCGCGCGCCTTAGAAGGAAATGACTGCATATGAACCTATAATTGATAAGAAAATCCTCGTTATTTGTTTCAAACATATTTAACACATTTTTCAAGGGGGTAAGCTATTCCTGGCAGTAGTTTTAATATTCGATCAACTCAATGACGTCATATTCCGATTTTTCAATCAAAATAAAGGTACAAACTTTTGCAAATTTTGTAGGTTTTTATCAAAACAGGAAAAACGAATAATATATTGTTGTTTTGGGGTACATAATAACACTTCTGAGACATATTTATGTTGCAGTGCTTTTAAAGCTTTAAATCCTTACTTCAATATAATTGATATTATCTAAGCATGTAAATAATGCTTTAATTTGAAGTGTTTTTACATCCCGTACAACAAGTCGATATTGAGCTGCATTTGTCTATGAAGAGAAAAAATAAGACTGTTATATACAATAAATCAAGGAACGAAGAGAAAAATAAAATTAGTTATACATTTCTCAAAAATTCAATCCAATATGGAGAATCATTACTACTTCTAGAAACTCAGGGTTCGAACTGTAAACCGAATAAATGTGAAGGAGAGATTTTTGAGCAAGGAATCAGGTTACATAGCCTAATAAGTTAATATGGCAGGGTTCGAAATAAGTGGAAATACCAAATGGAGGAGAGATATTTGAGCATAGATTCAGGCTATGAAGCCTGAATCTATACTCAAATATCTCTCCTCCACCAAGCTTATTTTGACTTAATTTCACCTTTGAAACTAACCACATTATAGAATGCTGATAATTAAATCAATATAAACATGCATCCACCCTGTTTTGTGTGCAGTTAAAAATTTTCAATGACTAATAAGAAAGCAAGACCTTACCACATAACAGCCATCTGGTGAAAACTTACATAACTGTTCAGTTTGTTTAAATGATTCTGAAAAATTCATATTTCATTATTTTTATCTCATTTTCTACAAATAAAAATTGTTTAGAGAAGGTTATGTCAAGAAAGTACGATACTAGAATGTAAACTCTTTGCTCTATCTTTAATTGCTGCAGACGGGAATCAATCAAGAATGACACATATATGGGGAACTGGGATATCAAGTAGGTAAAGCTGAACTTAGCGGCCTGCTCATTCAAGATTGTCTTAAACAGATCAACTA
>JAUELI010178520.1:0-11151 GCA_031471325.1 Catablema vesicarium
ATAATCATGGTGTAATTATAAGCCGGTATCGCGCTTCGTAGTTAGGCTACTACGAAGTACTACAAAGCGCGTTGAAAAACATTTTTTTAACTTTATGGAAATCTTTTCTTCACTTGCTTGACTCTAAAAATAAAATGGTTGATTTATAAGATTGAACAAAGTCTGAAAAAATGATCGAACGTAAGTACTTCTCGAAAATATCTTGGCCAGTCATCTGGTCAAATTTGATCGGACATGTCCGATGACCGGCTGTTATTTCGACCCCTGCATGTTGTTGCTGTTGGTACAAATCAACCATTTCCAGTAGCCTCTACATAAACTATGGATGGATTCAATTTGTAACCCAATGCAGGTTCTTCATTATCTCCTTTTATGAATATCAACACATGACCAAAAGAAACAACCCCCCTCCCCCTCCCCCTAAGTCCACCAAAACAAAAATTCATATATACAACTTGTTACATTTTGTGGTTATTGTACCATAATCTGGCTACCTTATTGGAAGATAATTTTGCTGGAAGATATTTTCGTGGAAGGTATTTTTGCGGACCTTATTCTCTAAAGTATCAAAACTGAAAAATGAAGGCATTACCCATGATCAAGCCAACCAGGTATTAATCTTCTAAACTCTTTCACACCATTTTCAAAATATTCAGTTTTAATTTTTTGCATTATTAACTGGAAAAACTCCTTTTGAGGATCACCATAATCTTGTGCTTTCTACTATAGAGTGTTTAGTGATATCTTGACGTTTAACTTGATTCTACTTATCTTTTGAAAACTGGTTATAAATTATTTATTTCTTTTTAAAAAGGAAAAATATTAGACAGAATTCAATAGTTAGAAAAACAAAATTATAATAGAATCAGCAATTAACAATATTAATCAAAAAATAAATTTTAAAGATAGTGCAAAAGAAGCTTTTTTCAGATCAAAAGGAATATAAAAAAGTTCCCTACCTTTCTATTTCTCAACTTTTATTGTATTTCTCAAAGTTCTATAATTTGAACTCACACTAGTATATTTTCTCAAATAGGTCTACGGCAGCAAGAAAGCATGCTATAGATAATTTTTCAGCACACATTTTGAAAATAACCAAAACATTAAAATTAAAGAAAATACATACTTCACCACAAAATTGAACCTCTAATGTCAATAGTTTGTTTTAAGAGATTTCATCTTTTCAAAACAGGATTATACTATATTGTTTCTATCAACCATAATGAAATTGGTATTGTTAGGTATTTCTCCTGTAATATCACTAATATGTATTGCATTGGCTGTTGTGTCACTATGATGCTGTACTGTTTCAAATTCATTTGAATCTGGCAAAGTTGTAGCCAAGATGCTGGGTCTCCTGGCTATTGTTGAGGTGTTTCAAAGAAATGCTGAATATTTAAATATCTCATCTTCATTATCATCGGAGTCAATTTGTGCACACTCCCTCAGATGGCTTCTTAATGTTATCAAAAATCTTTTTTGATTATCTTGCATTTTTTTTGTCAACGCAGTATCAAAGTTTTTAGGATTTGCAGGAAGAGTAGACAAAGTGTATTGAACTAAACGTAAATAAATTTTGCTTTGTCCACCGCGGAGCTCATAACCTCTAAATACCTGCAATTTGCAACGCATCTCATTATTTGGAAGCATTCTTTTAACTTGGGGAATCCTTCATCAGAAGTTAGCTTTTTTAAACTTCCTTCTCATCATCTTCTAGATCAAGTTCTAATTTTTTAAAACCAAGTCCAGCTTCAGTAAGATAAGTTTTTCCTGTGAATTAGGAACTTTTACAGCCAATCGATTTGATAAGCAAAAAAACATTCCCAGTCCATGGAGGATGTCCTTTTTTAGCTTTTTTTTTTTCTTGGAAGAACCTCTTCCACTATTTTAACACGACTGGCAAGAGTTCTATTATTACTGCTGGGATTCAATTGACCTGGAATATTATTATTTTCATTACTGTCTGCATCCTTTTTTGAATCTTGCTCTATCTCCAATTGTTGATATACCTAATATGTGTAGGTCTTTTTCTGCTGAAAAAGAAATTTCTTTAATAGTGATCCTTTCCCTTTCGAAAATTTCAAATAAGTGTTTTAGACCTAGTTTTGATAAAATATTTTGGAGCTTGTTTACTTCCGCCATCTTGAATTGAAGGTTTTTAAAAGTTATGAATTCACTGGAACCAAAAGCGTGTCTATCCAAAATAAAAATAGGTACTACGATGAAGGGACCATCATGTGACGATATCTCACCACCACGCAATAAAATCTCACCTCCACCTAAAAATATACTACTGCCACATCAACCTTTATATATTCCACCGCTGCATAACAATACCTCACCACCACATAACAACGCATCACTACCAGGTAACAAAGAATCACTACTACTTAACTACATATCACCACCACACGGATTATCAAATTTAAGCACTAAATCCACAAAAAGATCAGGCACTGTCAATGCTTTATTATTCATAGAGCATCAGTCGATACCATCATGTTCTACAACACCCCAGCGTTTAAGCTTAATCTATATGCCACAAAGATAATGAGCCTGGGACTTTCTCCTTTGTACAATGTTGAGGTTTAAGGACCTGCGCAACATACCTTCAGGGTCCATTTCCCATAACATCATTCGCTCCCACTGAACGCGATGACCAGGTGCGAGCAAATACCCTTTCATTTGCCTGATACCTGAATTAGGGAACTCATTGAGTTAATTCGCACAAATCGGTATCTGTGATACTGCTATGACTTAAATCGGTATCTGTGATACTGCTATGACTTAATGGTTTAATACCAAATTCGACAGTTCTTCGGTACACAGTTTCTTTGCTTATATTTATTAAATTTGCTATTTTTCAGTAGCTAAAGCCATATTGAATTAAGAGTGATATGGTTTCAACAGATCAATTGAATATTGGCCGGCCAGGATTACCAGTTCGAAAAAGACCATGTTTAGAACCTTCTGTAGAGCATCTTATTAATTGCGATAAATGTATTATGTAGCAGCACAGATATATCAGGTAGATTGTATATTGTGAAACCATGGTAACAGTAGCTGATCAGCTGTTCAAGTCGAAACGAGACATAACCTAAAGTATTCTCTTCACATCCACCGTCTTCTAATCAGCTGTTAAAAATTAGAGTGCATGAAATTTAGATAAGCATCAAATCTTGCAGTTCGAACGGACATTTCTGCATTGCTAAAAGATGAAATTTGAAATAACAGTATAATCAAGATTTCCAGTAAATTCAATCTTAATAGTAATAATATAGTATGCAACCTGCTTGTTTGTGAAGGTGTGTAAATGTAAAGCGGGAATGTGAGTACGTGACATAAATAAGAAATGCATAATTCATTAATTTATAATTATTTTATAATGCACCAGATGTTTGTCTCTGCTGTAAAATTAACTGTATGTATGGGAGCATATATTCATGATGTCCGCACAGGGGGGGTCTTAAAATTTGTCAAGTGCTTGCAGGTCCTCTCAATATGAAACAATAGATCTATTGTTTTCTTTATGCTTGCCCCATAATGTCAGTTCTTTTTATATCCTATCCCACTCACTCATTGCCATGATGAAATTAGATACAAATAAGAAGTAACATTGAAAAGAACGACAATTTTTTATAAATATAATGATCTTGGTAGGTAGAAACTTCTGAATATCTACATTATATATTAACATAAAAACTACATCCTGTATCGAAAGAAAAAAACTTTCCGCGTTTTCACAAGAAAAATATCCATTTTTTACCACGACAGCTTGACAGTCGGAGAACTCCCAAAGATGTAATAACTAAGACATGTCCAAACCATCTTTTATAGTCATTAACTGTTGTAGTCGCTTTTTCACAAGTTCATCAAAAAGAATTTCTTGCATAAGTCTTTTACATTCAATGTAATACTTTGAAATCTATCCGATTGAGAGAGATTTATTCTTTCAAAGTATGCTGGAACATCCAGCAGATCATCAAGATCCTCGGTGCTATCAACTATGGCTAATTTACCAATAAATTCCTGAAAAACAACAGTAGACACATCTTTCAACACATTGTCTGATGTCAATAAACATTTTATTAACATCTCATCATCGTCATGAACTAGAAAGGAATATATCCACTTCAGAAAAAGGGCAAAAGTACTCCACATTGGATGAAGCCATTGCCTAACAGGAATCCTGCAACTTTGTAGTTCATCAAAGAGCCTGATTCCAATCTCTTCGGCATAAGTTTCCTTCAAACACTCTTTCCTTAATGATTTCGAATGCTTTTTGATAGAATTATACCTTTAATGCACCAGCATTGATAGAGTAATGTTTTCCAGTAAGCTACAAAAGAAGTAATTTTCTATTTTTCATATTCTGTCTAATGAATTACATGCAAGAAATAAATCCTACATAGTACTTTCCTGAGTTACATAAGTTTAAATTTGGGTAAAATTTACAAGTACATACTCTCAAGTGCGGAATACAAGGGGAGTGGGGAGATTTATTAATTTTTGGAAAATTTCACCCCTTACTGATGAAATACCATCTGCTTTGTTATTGTTTTCTAAGTTGTTTCTCGAACAGATGTATGTAACTGTTTCTGATATTACCACCTCTATCCCATGTATCCTGCACAGTTGTTGTCCGGCCAAAAAGGTCATTTCTAACCAAGGTTATTTCGTTTTTATCAGCATCCAAAAGTACCTAAAATTGCTTTACCAAATTTAAATGACATTTTTAACCAGACATATAAAGCTATCAGAAATTTGACCATTTTTTCAACACAACAACCAAAACTAATCTCCTATTTAATTTTAAAAGAACCATTTTTATTCCAGATATGATAGTTCAATCTGTGGAGAGTATGTGCTTTTTGCACTCACTGCGTATGGCTAATTCGAATAATAAGGGTTGAACCAAAATCAATTTTAAGTGCAGAAAATAACTAGTGCAATTTATTTCAAAGATATATCAGGTACACTCGAGACTTTGGATAGGTTGTTAGAGAATGTTGGTCAATAATATGTCTCTCAGTGGCCTAGTAACTAGGCTTCTTAAGTAAAATGGAATTTGCAACTGATTTATTCATATTGTCTACAATATTTTTGTCTAAGATTGTAGGTACCTTTATACCTTAGGGAGATTTTGGCTGATTCAGCGTGGACATAATTTCGCGAATTGGTTGAATTTTAACCAAAATAACTTGTTTTAGTGGGTTTTTTGGTAAAATGTTCGCGAATTGCCTCTTTTGAAACGTTTTGCCAAGCGATATTTTCGCAAATTTGGCCATAATTCGCAGAAAATCACAGAAATTTATCCCGTACTGAATTAATCTCCATTGGAGAACCGGATAACTAAATCCTTTTTGATGTGATGTGAAAACTGTGGATGATGATGACGATGATGTCCCTATTGACCAAGTATTTGAACCACCAGAACTAGATGCTTCATGGTTGTCAAAGCACGTTCAGCAAGCAAGATATTTTTACAAACTGACTCATTGCTGTGAACCATTTATCACAAACTGACTATCGATTTTTTCTGAACGATTTTTTCTGAACGATTTTTACCAGTTGCTGTAGTTTACAACTATGGAAAGTCTGGTTTATCCGCTGTAGAACCATCCATATACTTTGAGCAACCAAAAAAACACAAATTTGCACCATTGTTATAAAGACTATTTGCAAAAGAATTACCTCAAGAAGCCAGTGGTTACGAAAAAGTGCCGTTTTGATTTGTATTGCCCTTCAATGAAAGACATATTGGAAAACGGTATTTGTACTACCTGTCATAGTTATTGGCCATCTCAAGCAGAAAACGCCACAAAAAATGCTACCAAAGCCAGATCGTAGAAGATTTGTTCAGACAATTAGAAAGGGAAAGTGACAGGCATGATAGAAATCTCGGAAAATGAATGTGACAAAAATGTAGAACCTGACAAGAACTTTCCAGTGATACGTAATATTTTCGAATTTTGAGATCTCCTTTTGTAGAAAAAGACTTGTAAAATATACAATCCCAGCCTGCAATAACCTATTCAAATTAACAACGATGATGTTATAACATAACAACGCTCAATTGAATGTTCAACGTTATTGCTGACTTCCAACAGGTTTTTTCGGGTTTGGGGCATATGGTTTTTAAAAACTTCCAAATTCAATGGTATAGTACAATACTAAGCTCTTACTTTCTTCTTCTTCTGAAATCAACCTTGTTCCCAGGGCTTATTCTCTCTTGAAAAAATTGGAAAAGACTGTCTTGGCTGGGGTCTTCTTTTTCATTTACTTTGATTGGTATTCTTTCTATGTCAGTTAGTCTATCATTAAATTTAGATTTAAGTTCAGTTTTGATTGCAATAGTTTTGTCGCTGCGTCTTTTCTCTATGCCTTCATATTTCTTGACGATATCAATGAGATTATGCTTTGTGAGCACCTCCAGGTTCTTGTTTGATGTTGGTATAGTTATGCAGCAGTTAGATAAAGTTAGATAAGGTTATGTAAATAATGTATTATTCACGAGTTGTTTTGACCATGGAGAGCAAACTCACAAATCGGCTGCCACATTGCAAAAAAGAAAAAGAAATCAACCATGAAATACGATTACGAATAAGATCACTAAAATTTTGAATAAAATATATAAAGTTTACAAGAAATCAGCTTAACTTGCGACGAATGTGCCTTTACAACGATTTTATGTTACCACAGAGAAGTTTCTTCTTCTATGTATTGCAAATGGAGATAAGTGTTAGCCTGTGATCTTTTTTAAATTTTGGATCTCAAGCTATAACTACATTTGCTCACCATGCATGCGTTATAGTATAATATTCTCTGTGAAAAAGGATGCCAACTTGACATCCGATCATTTACGCTTATGATCAGATAATTCTTTGAAATATTTTCTTTACGTATGGAACAAAAACACAGATGGAAGCTTCGATGATTTAGTAGCTAAGTAAGTATAAGTCCTATTCACAGTTTATGTAAAGCCCCACTATTATTTAATAATCACATCATCTAACTGATAGATATACAGACACAGCTAACTTTCTCTTATTACATCTGCTGTGGTATCTCAATAGGCTTATATTAATTGTTATTAAAGGTGGTTTTTGACTTCAGTAGGAGATCATAAAGATAAACATTAAATTGTACCTTAAATTTCTCAGGGATTACATTGCTTATACTGAAAATGCTCCAGTTATCCTATACTAGAAAATGCTAAACGTTCAACATGGAACAAATACCAGGATTCTTGAAGAAGGACGGGTGGGAGAAAAAATTGGTAAAGTAAAGTGGGCGCCAATATATTATCATGACATATCAAAGTACATAAAAGTCCTAGGATCACAGTTCATTGCCAGACTTGATAGAGAAAACAAAATTGGTAAAGCATACCGCTATTTTTCTGATGAATTAGTTCGAGAGATATATTATCATAATATCCACGAAAGTTCTTCATTGTGTATCTTAAAATTCAAAGTTATACATTCTCAGAGCGTGAATTCTAAGCCATACCATGCTTAGATAACATGCACAAAAGACCAAGATGAAGAACATCCTGGAGGAGAAATTAAATCTGGTTAATGCTCATGTACTGCTGGTATGGCTGATGTGTGTAACCATGTTATTGCCATGCTTTTCTTGAAAATGCTGTTGTGACGGGGGCTAAAAAAAACTCTAAAACTAACCAAAAATGCACATGGACAGTACCATCAGGTACAAAACTAGATTTAAAACCTGCGCCCGCCAGTGAATAGTTTGGGAAAAGTCACACTACACACACATTTCTACCGAAGATGTTAAAAAAGGGTCAAGCAGCTCACTCAGTCTTTTCAGCAACATTACATGAAAGTCAAATAAAAGGGACTTGCTGATAAAACTGAAATGAGAACAAATTTGTAATAAAAGTGTACAAATTGAAATTGGTCAATGCCCGAAATAATTACAATTACCCGATTAAATGTTGCTGAAGAGGTGAAGTTTGAATGTTCCACCTAGTATCATATCAGTTAGTAGATTTTTCCAGTATGAGTGCACATTTTTGCACAATAATATTGATACTTTTATAAACAAAATGAAAATTGATGAAAAACAAATATATGATCTTGCAAAAGCAACCACAACACAAGGGGATACAACAATTTGGAAAGAACAGAGGCTTGGTAAAATCACTGCTTCTAATTTTTACAGAGTGAGTACAAAAGTGGATACTCTAAGGAAAAAGCCAGATACTAGTACAAAGTCATTACCAGATACCCTCATTGGTGCCAACTCCTTGTATTGAAACAAAAGTAATTGTATTACCTTTTGAAAGATGCTGCTGAGAAACTTATTGGCCATTGCCTGGCAAAAATAATGATGATGATGCTGAAAGAATTAAAAAAAATGCTGGCCTTGTTTAAGTTGCGAAAGGATGAAATTTTCTCAGATGTCACCTATGATTCAAATATGAGAAGAAACGTAAAATCAAAAAAACCTGCGCAGCTGCCAGATGAAAATGATATGAAGCTTATTCGTGATTGTGTGATACAAAGAATTGACGAATTAGCATCAAATGCCTTTGCCATTATTGATAAACATGCATTTGTTGAATTGCGTGATTGTGCGGCTACTGGTCTTGTTTTATTTAATGGCAGGCGTGGTGGAGAGCAATCACGTTTAACTATTAAACAGTGGATTGAAGCTAAAAAAGATGAGTGGTTAGACAAATGGTGAATTAAAGATATTGCTCAAGAATCCAACTTAGGTCATGGTACCAAGATCACGTTCCAATCTGAAAAGATGTTAATCACTTAGTTCCAGTGTTTATTCCTAAAGACACCATAGCTGCAATGACATTGTTGGCTAATGAACAGGTTCGCAAAGATGCTGGTGTCCTCAATGAAAATCTATACATATTTCCTAGTACTCAATTATCAGACAATCATTGTTCTGGCTGGCATAGCCATGATAGTGTTTGTTCTAAACTGCCAATAACCAACAGAGAAAGAATAAGTGTTATGATGCTGTACCGGAATATACATTTATTGACCTTCACCTCACCTTTATCATATGTCACCCATTTCTAAACTTTGACGCGGAAAGAGGAACATGCTCTTTCTGATTTTAAAATGTCAAGAAAAGAAACCCTGCAGGAGGTTCTGTGATTCTAAAGCTCAGTTTCTAGTAGTGATCAATCATCGTTTCATTTTGCCCAAGATTTATTTTTGGATACCCAAATTGATGGACAAATACAATAATATTGATACAAATCTCAAAACTCTGGAAAGATCGAATCAAAATATGACGTCATCGGAAAAATAATGACATCATGGGGAAAAAAATTACGTCATGTTGTTCCTTTTACGATAGACTCTTATTATGCCAAGTTTTATTGCTTCAAGTTTTTGGATTCAAAAGATATCGAGGGGGGGGGGGCGAATCGGCCCTCCCCCAACTTTTTTAACCTAAAAAAATCCCAACCCGATTAGGGTTAAGAAAAAGACATGTTTTTCCCTGAGTGATAAATTCTGCATTGAGACTGATGTAGGAAAAATTGAAATTATCGATCATGCAAATAGGGAAGAGTGATAAAATAGCATAAAACAACAAAATATTATGCAATAATACCTTAAAACCCTACCAATAAGTTATATTATTGGGTGACCTTTGACGATAGTTTTATCAACAAAATGAAAAGCAACAGTTAATTTTAGTGACAGGCCTAATAGGTTTCGATTCTATGTACAAACTAACAGAGGAACATTATAAATTCAATATCAATATCTTGTACATAATCAAAATACAAACAATTTGCACTGTACTTTACCCTGGATACATTTAACTAAAATTCATGTCCATTTCTGGCTAAATACAAATAATATACACAATAATGTACATATTTTGTGAGAAACAACTTGGAAAATGGACTATTGAAAACTTAAATCATGTGAAAAAATAATATTATAACAAAAATTTCTCAAATTAAAAAACTTTATAGGTTCAAATATAAAAAAAACTCAATATAAAAACCTTTATTTCTAAAGCCTTAAATTAAGAAAGAACCTTGCAATAAGGAGAATGAAACAATACAACAAAACAGTTTGAGTGATAATTTTGAAAAAAGTTCTAGTCAAGGAGGTTTGAAAATGAAGTATTTTAAATGATTCAATTGGAAAGAAATCAACGTGAAAAATCGAGCTTAAAAAAAATATAACTGAACTCAAACGAACAAAACATAACTTTCGAATAACTAAAAAAATTTCTTAAAACCAAGTCAAACATTCAATTTCCTTTTTGAAATGTTTTAAGGTCCTCTTTTTCTTTATTCGCCTTTCTCTTCATTGCAGTAGCTTTAGATATAAAAAATGCGGCTTCTTCTGGCTTTGATTCTGCTTTATAGACTCACGCTTCAAATTCTGCATTGAGCAATTCACTTGTTTAGAGCAGTGTTTCACATTTGCCTTTTATAGTAGCTATCTCAGAGTCTAGTATTTTTTTTTCATTATCTTTCTTCGAGAGACTTTGTTTCTCTTTCTCCTTAAGCTTGGCTTCCTCGTATTTCAATCAAGCTGATTTGACAGAAAGGAGTAATTTATTCGTTATAGTGATAGATTTTGGACCTATTTCATTTAAACGCATATGGTCAATGATAATGCGACGAGAATTCATAGAGTCAATCTTCATGTTTTCTTTCAGTATAGTATTCCTCTGACTGAATCCTCTTTCAACAAATGCTGGACCATGGCTTAGTGTCATGATAACTTCTTAATAGAAAGATGACCGGACAATATTTACTTCGAGGATATATTTTGACCGGTCATTTGGAAAATATCATCGGTCATGTCCGATGACCGGACGTTATTTCGACCCCTGTGATCCATTAACAATTGCACAATTTCAGTTCTTTAGTTATATAGCTGGATTGTTAGAACCATTTTTAAAAAGTTACCGGACTGATCGTCCTATGATACCATTTATGTACTACGACTTGAAAGCACTGGTGGTGTCACTCTTAAGACTTTTTATTAAGTCAAATAACTTTTTGAGCACTCGTAACGATTATTATAATGGAAAGGTGTCGAATTAGCGGAACAGGTGTTAATTATAGCTCAGAGACAAGAATAAATTTATTCATTTGTACAACAAACGATTTATTCATGTTGTTATTTAAAG
>JAUELI010178631.1:0-11144 GCA_031471325.1 Catablema vesicarium
AAGAAGGTTTCTTATTAAAATATCGCGTTTTTTTAATTGGAAGAAGGTTTTTCCCTTCTCGGCTTCCATACCTTCTTCAAAAAAGCGTGTACTTTGCTGTGTTTTATTTATTCATACTATGAAATCATGGAGGTGTAAAACCATGATGACAAGAAATAAAATAATTTCTAGTCCAAATGTTAAAAATTAAAGAAATATTGATGTCCACTAAGCAATTACTAAGCAACTTTGACTTCTCAAAGTCTTGTTAAGCAACTTCAGTACTGGGCCTGACCTTAGTTACTTAAAAAAGTGTATATAACATTTGAACCTTTCAACTGTGTTTATTGTAATTGTTTCCGTTCAGCTAATACACATTGAGTAGTTGATAATCATTGAGATTACCAGAGTTCATTTAGCTGACTAAGTGTTGTCGTGGTTACTGAAGAAGCAATGACTTTCTAAATTGAGTATATCAAGACAATAAGCACACTACAACCGTTTTCAAAAATCATCCAAATAGTTGGTGATTTTCGTATCCGGTATCAGTGCCTTTTTCCACCGCATTCTCCAAATCAGAGCGTCGTGATCGAGTTTTAGTAGACACACCTTCCATTAGTGAAGTGTGATCACGAAATTACAAAACGTTATGTGTCTACCAGATCTTTAAATCAAAAAGAAATTCTTCAGTACCCCCTGAAGTTTAAATTTTGTTATTCAAATAGGTTGAGGGATTTAGTTTTTCAGGGGTATTAGCTTATATGATTTTATTGTGCCGTTACGTATCCAACCACGTTCCCAGTACTTCTTATCTCTCCTGAAATTCGGAGAGTGCGAGGTTGGTTACGTATCGGAAATTGATAAAATCAGTTTAATGTAGAATTAACATTGACAACATCCTGACCTATGCTTTATACCACCACTACAGTATTACTCCGGAAAATACTTATGCATAGGATAGGAAGAGTTAATATGTTGTACATCCCCTGAAGTTCTGATCTTTACTATGCAATCAGTATGAAATATTTATTATGCAGGATTTTCTTATCAATTAAAAAATATACTAAGAAATTTCTCCACTATTCTTCTCTTTCCAGAGGTTTGTCAGCATACTAACGAAGAGTTACACAGTATGAAATGCTACCAAATAAGGTCAAGTATATTCCCGTATACGGACTGTGTACCTTATAAGGCAATAAGCAGTCCGTATACGGGAATATACGGGACCGTATTCGACAGAATTTGACACTGTGTTGAAGGAAAAAACCTGGATATAAGGACGTATACAATTTCTGTGAAAGAGTAAGATTTGAGCATAATATTTTAGACTACATGTCCGAATTTATGTTCAACAATATCTCCTTCATATTTGATATTCGCAGTTAAGTTCGGACATGAAGATTCGTATTTTCACATACCTTAATCGTGTTTTCTGTCTTTTCAAAATATTGATAATCTCCAATGTTGATATCTTGAGTTTGATTCGCTATTTCAGTTCCTTCTTCAAAAAATTCACCCCTCTGCTGAATTGTTAGGAAAGGAAAACAAAAGATTAGAGTAATCGCTAAAATCTGCATGTTTTATGATGATGTTGTTGTTATTGTTGTTTTTGATGATGTTGTGTTTGTTGTTATACTTACCACTGGTGTTGTTTACTGTTGATCGATCTGGCTGTCTGATGAAGTAACTCCCTACTGCCTCATATATACAAAATTCTTTTTAAACATGGTCATACAACGATTATATACTTTATGATGTTATTCAGAGGATATATTCAACATCGTGTGTCCAGGAATAATACAACAGTCTACAAAGAACTTCCATTTCTACAGGACAGCGTCATTTCTAATCATTTCCACCATCTCATGCGTGGTTATTAATCCGGTTTTGTCAAAGGTGATAACACATCTTTAATATATCCGTAATGTCTACATAACGTCGCAAGTAATATAATTGATACATGCAATTTAGGTTCAAAAGTCAAAATGTTAAGCACATCTATGATATAATCACTACGTCACAAGTTTTGACAATATCGTTGTGTAGGTTGAAGTGATTTTGTTACAAATTTCGACAAAATATTATTTATTCAGACCTAAGGAAGTTATCTCGTGGCTTCTTCTCTATTGAAGCCCAGAGAAGGGGTTAGGAAGTTGCATAATGTATTGGTTTATCGTTTTTAGTAATGTTGGTTAACGGTTTTCTTAACCCTCCATTGATATAGTGAAGTACCACCGATAATTGTTTGAATTATGGTAAAATCCCATAAATCCAAGGGATAAAAAAGTTGAATGGATTCACTGAAATCATTAAAATCTTTTGAAAAAAACCCTCTAAAATATAAAAAAATGTCGTCAAGTGCAGTAGAAGTATCAAAAACCACAGGAATGAAATACTATCGAATACGGTCCCGTATATGCTTTATAAGGCAGTCCGTATACGGGAATATACGGGATCGTATTCGGTAGTATTTCACACTGTGTACTCACAGAGTGACACTACATTAGATAAATGGTTAAAACTATATCATGTCTTCTATCATAAAGTTTGAGATTAAAGTACTACTGATATTTATATCCGTGCTAGAGGTCGTACATAGGTATGTAGTACAAAGAATTTCAATCAATTTTTTGTTTTTCAAACCGATTATTTTCTGCGGAATAAGCAATGTTTTAAGAAAAACATTGATTTCTCAATTTCACTAAATAAGCCCACGCTTGGGTTTTCTAACTCCACTATTACGTCACAACCGTGCAGGAATTTTAACCAACTGTTTTTATTGTCTTAACAAATCGAAACAAGAAGACAAGTGACCTCTGAGGCTGGCAAGCTCAAAATGCGGTTCTAGTACAGTACCCACAGATTAGAAATGAATAGTGGGACTAGTAGATTTGATATGTTTAGCTATGTTTGAGTAAATACACTAAATATCATTTTTGATGCAAGAATCACTTTAACAAATTGAAACATCTTGTTGATTACCAAGGAAGTTTACAAATCGTGACATTTCTATAATTTATTGGAAATTGCGACAAAATATTACAAATACAATACTACCATCATTACAAATTGCAAAAGAACAATTATGACTAATTATCCTCCAATTTAATGTGCGAATCTCGACCTTTTAGGTTTGGTAGAGTCAATGGATTTGACTAAAATATTTAAATCTTCAAAATATTTATCAACCCTTTAGTAGTGAGGTTGGATACCCCCGGAAATTAGTCCCATTGTGTTGAAATACCATTGTATCCAGGGAGTATAAAATGAAAATAAAAATACATGGGAAAAGTAAGAATGAGAAATTTTATTTTCCATTAGCACATTTAAAAAGTATAAGTGGATCTGCTTAGATTAAGAAATAAATGCTATTGAAAGCAAAAACTGATACTAGGAGGTGACCAACGTTGGACAAGAAACACTAGTACAAGACAAGGGTATAGGACAATGGTATAGGACATTGTAGGATAAAACAAAATTCTGAATAAAATCTTTCAAAACCAACTTTTTCCAAAGGTGGTCTTTAGAAGTAAATTGGAAATTGTAGATAGATAATTGCCCGCCAAGAAATACTAAATTATCGAGGAAAATTGAAGATGGCGGGGAAAGTCGACTTTTTTATGTCTTGAACTGAATATAAAATATGTAATTTTGACCATCAATTAAGGTCAAGCCAACCTCGTAAAGTAGTTTGTTTTAGTCTTTTTAATGTTATACAGTCTCCGTACAGTCTCAGATTGATACAAAGAAAATCTCACAGGATTACTGGGGTTTTATTCTGGATTTTTTTATCTTCAACATTGTGTTTACAAAAGTTTTTCTGATTCTCAGATGTTCTTAGGAAAGGTTTTTGAATTTATATCGGTACCTATTAATTACGTTGGATATATGAATAAATAAGATCTCATTGCAGTGCATTGTGATGGGTACAAACTAAAAATGATGTTGCATTTACGGAAAATGGTTACGTTTGTAAATTCAACAAAAACTGAACCAACTTTGTTAAGGGTAAAGTAGTTCATTGAAAAACGTCGTTTAGTTTCCTGGACTGTTTAATTTGATGCAATTAAAATGAATAAACTTCCTTTAACTACGTCAGCTATTCAAAGTTCAAATCAAACAAACAATACTGGTTATTAAACTCATTGGTAATTTTTTTCAGTGATCGCCACAGCGTGAATGACTATCGAATACGGTCCCGTATATTCCCGTATACGGACTGCCTTATAAGGCAATACACAGTCCATATACGGGAATATACGGGACCGTCTTCGATAGTATCTGCTTAGATTAAGAAATAAATGCTATTGAAAGCAAAAACTGATACTAGGAGGTGACCAACGTTGGACAAGAAACACTAGTACAAGACAAGGGTATAGGACAATGGTATAGGACATTGTAGGATAAAACAAAATTCTGAATAAAATCTTTCAAAACCAACTTTTTCCAAAGGTGGTCTTTAGAAGTAAATTGGAAATTGTAGATAGATAATTGCCCGCCAAGAAATACTAAATTATCGAGGAAAATTGAAGATGGCGGGGAAAGTCGACTTTTTTATGTCTTGAACTGAATATAAAATATGTAATTTTGACCATCAATTAAGGTCAAGCCAACCTCGTAAAGTAGTTTGTTTTAGTCTTTTTAATGTTATACAGTCTCCGTACAGTCTCAGATTGATACAAAGAAAATCTCACAGGATTACTGGGGTTTTATTCTGGATTTTTTTATCTTCAACATTGTGTTTACAAAAGTTTTTCTGATTCTCAGATGTTCTTAGGAAAGGTTTTTGAATTTATATCGGTACCTATTAATTACGTTGGATATATGAATAAATAAGATCTCATTGCAGTGCATTGTGATGGGTACAAACTAAAAATGATGTTGCATTTACGGAAAATGGTTACGTTTGTAAATTCAACAAAAACTGAACCAACTTTGTTAAGGGTAAAGTAGTTCATTGAAAAACGTCGTTTAGTTTCCTGGACTGTTTAATTTGATGCAATTAAAATGAATAAACTTCCTTTAACTACGTCAGCTATTCAAAGTTCAAATCAAACAAACAATACTGGTTATTAAACTCATTGGTAATTTTTTTCAGTGATCGCCACAGCGTGAATGACTATCGAATACGGTCCCGTATATTCCCGTATACGGACTGCCTTATAAGGCAATACACAGTCCATATACGGGAATATACGGGACCGTCTTCGATAGTATTTCACGCTGTGCACTGGAATCTTTCCATACTTACCCTTTTTATTATTATTCCGTTTTCTCTATTCAAAGGTACACATACAAAAATATGAAAGACGATACAAGACATTTAATACCTACGGTGGCCCGTAAGTGCAAGTGCGAACGTATTCGATTAAAATGCAATCATGTTTGATTGAAATGCGAACGTATTAGATTAAAATGCACACGTATCTGATCAAAATGCGAATAAATTTATTAAAAATGCGAACAAATTTATTAGAAATGCAAACGTATTTTATCAAAATGCAAAAATATATTCGACTACAATTCAAACATGGAGATATACGATTCTACGGCGTTTTCTTTCATAGAAAGGAATGTTTCAGTCATAAATTAGAATGTTCGAACAGAAAAAAATCGAAAACGTCTGTAAGTGTACCTCCGATGATTCATTATACATCTTCGCTAATATTCAAGCTTTTTTTTAAACCGGTGAAAGCATCAAAAATCAGAAAGGCTGTTTTCGTACATAAATAAAAAAGAATCATCAGCTTGAAATATTTATAACAAAAATTTATCATTACTTTTTGTCACTCATTCGAATATTTCCTTTTTTCGCTCGAGGCTTCAACGAGTCAATTCCGTTGAATTTGAAACTTTTCACAGTTATTCTTGAATAGTTTGGGAAGGTAAAAGTGCCTCTCATTTCATTATTTAGAGGTATCACAAATCAAGATTATTTTTGGCAAGCGTCGAAGTTCTGAGCTACTCCTCCGTACTCTATTCACATTTATATGCCTCAATCCTTTCTGCAGTGCAATAATCCAGTTTCCAGACTCTTATACGCGTTATCTACGAAGAAAGAAAATTGTGAGAAACAAACTCACAGTAAGGAATTTTAAAATAAATTTATTTTTTGCAGGGGTGTGGGCCAATACGCGTATGGGTCAGTAAACGGGGTGGGATTATATACTAGTGGCTTTATATGTGGATAGACTTTTTATTCAAGAAAAGGATCTGAAAGTAAAGAATTGTACAGTTGTAGATTTCTTGGATAGGCCATAGGTCGAAATATATTAATAATTCCGTCACAATGGTCAAATGAGGAATACGCGAAAATAATGGAATTAAGGTACAGTCCTGTCCTTTAGCTGATCGTCTGAATGCTCGGTTTCTCTCTCACTTTCCCTTCAAAAACCGAAATAGTATTAGAAGTCAAAATACAATAACGCCATTTTTATTTAAACACATTTAACACGAATATGTATTATGTATTGCATGTAAGTCAAATATGTTCGAACTCAATATAGTTGAGGCGATATATAAAACATTATGGTTCCATGATAAAAATCACCGTTATAATTTGTTTTAGCGTTAATTTCGGGTAAATGACGTCATATGCCCCTAAATGACCCCCAAAATGACGTCATATGCTCCAAAATAACGAATTTCGGGAAATCGGACTTGGGGAATGGGGTTTTCGACAAATTTAGCTGTTAAATTTTACCTATTTACAGACACTTAAGCACGCCTAAGCACGTGGAGTATTTAAGTTTAACACGTTTGCATTCTAAAAAAATATGTTAGTATTTTGAAGAAATAGGTTTTTGAAGAAATAGGTTTTTGAAAAAAGAGGTTTGCATTTTAAAGCAATATGTTTGCATTTATGGGCCACCGTATAGTACTGAAAGAGATTATATAGAATTTATTGGTATATCAAACCTTTTGTATAACTTTACAAAAAATTATTGCGTGTATTGAAAAGTATCAATGCATTAACCTCACTATTAATAAAGCATCATTGACATATAAGCGTAGATCGGCTAAATCGTTATCCGAATAGTCATAATATTATCAAGGAATGCGATAACTAGTAGACTTAATTTCAAGATTACAACTAGCAACTACAAAGAGGATTAATTGTGTCAAGAAGATTGTGCCAAATGTATTAAATTCACTCTTATCCCTGGGCTTTTTTGACGTTCCTATCCCTGGGGAGGGAGGGGGGGACATAAAGTGCCCTCAACAACTTTTGAAAAATAAATGATAGGATAGTGAAACTTTGTACACTTATAAACCAATCCATTGTGAATACTTTTGAAAAAAAATTAGATTGACCACGCCCATAATGACGTCATAGTGTTCTGGTCCTCAAAATTTGATCAACGTTGTTCTAAAATATTTTGAACATGTTTTTGCCCATTGGGAATACGCAATATTTACACGCGGTTTTGTGATTTTTTACACTAGCTACATGACTATTTATAATCTTATTAATTACACAGAGCAACAACAAAGGCTAGTATTGTCATTATTGACATACTTTATTATAAATGCCATTATTTTTATTTTCTAGACTTTTTAAAATGATTTGTAAAATGTTAAAACTAATATTTGCTCCGTTTTTTCACTCAATTTTAGTTGTGATTATTGTCTGAATTATATCATTTTGATTTTCTAAGAGTATATGTCTACTAAATTGTAGTCACCCCATGGTTAAACAGTTGAAATCGTAGGTCAGTAGTTACACTGTATAAAGTCATTCAAAATCTAACCATTATTAGCATTGAACTGATTTACTTTTATGGGCTGCTACATGAAGTAACGACTGTGTCACCTCTCTGTTTGAACCATTTCATCGTAACCTGCTAAGAATGGCAAAAAAACAACATAACAGCATTATAGGAAGATCAGGGAATGATGCTGTAATCACGGACTAAATTCAAGAATTGGGTTTCTCCCAGTTAATAATCTCCAAATAGAATGTATAACGTCTCTATGTTTTAGTTATTTTCCAATTAATAAATTCAAACAAAAATAACTTTATTTATTTATTCTTTATATATAATACGAATGTAAGTAGTATCAGTGTAGTAAAATTACAAGTGCAACTATTAATAAAATATTACATATAATTTTTACAACATAATTTAAAAAAGACTGTACCTAACCTAAATACCGTGTACTTCCGAATATAAGCGCACCCCCATCCTTCCCCCCGAATATAAGCCCACCCGTATGGGTCAACCTCATTTGCTAACCCAAACTTAGTATAAACCCACCGTATATAGCTGTCCCCCCCCCCCCACCTCCCACCCACAAATATAAGCCCATTGTATTTTTTTGGATATCAAATCTATATACATGTACTTTTTAAATAGAAGAATTTCATATTCAAGGGTTTATGATTTTGAAAGTTGTCTAGCAAGAAGAAACAGCTTTATGGAAAGTTGAATATCAAAACTGAGCTTAGTACAGAGGTGTGCTGCCGATTGCTTCGTAACGCAAACTCTATTCCGTGTATAACCCCCCCGCCCCCCCGTATATAAGCCCACCTAAAAAATGCTTACGAGCAAGTATAGGATCTAGGCTTATATTCAGAGGTATACGGTAGCTCAAATAGGACGGATGAGGGTCGTAGATGTGATTTATTTTACACACTCTGAATGTTTACGAGGCTTTGTTCTCATAAAAGCTTTGATCCGCTGGTTTTTGAAATATTTAAATTACATTTATACTGAAATCTTAACCTTTAGGACGGGGGCTGTTTTTTAAGAAACGATAATTATTTAAATGTATGTATTTGTTTTTACCCCCTGGATTTATACAAATACATAAACAATTTCCGGAGGTACCATACGATTGATGCTGGAATAAAAAGAAGAATCATCTAAGGTGGATATAATTCCAAATAAGCTTGTTGGAGGAGAGATTTTTGAGAGAAAATTCAGGTTCTATATATATTCGGAATCTTCCCAAAACTTTTTTTTGAAAGAGAAAGAGAGTAATGAGGACGAGGTTGCCATTTGATAAAAAAATTAAAAAGTGTATATTTTTCTTATCTAGGTACCGCCATTTCAATGCGAAATAAATATTTTTGCTTCACTTCAAAATTAAAAAGCAGGAAAATATGACAACTGCTGACACATGATATTTTTTAGCGTCAAGATGTTCTTTTATCATTGTCATAAATAGAAAACCGTCATGTTTTAAATGGCTACATGCTTCGTCCTGCAGTCTTAATAAATAGTGTAAATTCTAAATAAATTAGGAACAAATCATTTATACTACAGGACGTAAAAAGAGTTCATTCTTTCCTATGTCTCTGAGTTTTAAAACGACATTACGTTATGTACAATAGGGAGGTTGTGAATGCCAAAGATATTAAAATGCGAGACACCATGTATGTGTCTATGTTCAATATTTACTCCACAACTAAGCTTAATAATTCTCCTTATTTCAACTGCAAATGAATTTGAAATGCTAAAATTTCTTCGAATGCGCCGAGAGAGGTTATTTCTTTGATTATTATTTTCGTTTTCTCCTTTTCTGAGATAAAAAGTTACCGTAGTAAGTACTTCCATGAACCTTCTGTGGTGAATCCAGCATTTTTAAAATAATCGTCACATTCGTAACGCATAGTCGCATCATAAGCAAGATTTACGTGAACGGATGTTCCTGGATATCTCCAAAACGGATATTTATACGGTCTAAGGTGTACATCATTACCGTATCCAAAGATTATTGAATCGCAATTTCCACCAATTGAAGAATTATCATCTGAAAGTGTCGTGTAGCTGTCACATGACACAGTCGGTTTAGAGCTCATTGCAAACAAAAGAAAGTTTAACGCCATTGTTCCTTGTTCGTTAGTGGTTGTCATCATGTGGACTGTTCTACTATGCCACGATTTCGAACAGTAGAAGCGAAATTGGGTGAATTTGTAAGTTTCATACCAGGACTGCAAGCCAACTGTGCTCAGAGCAAAATTTTCCGTTCCAATTCTCGATAGCAATTTTGGATCATCATTCAAATATTCATTTAGAAGTGGGGCGTTAGTACTTGGTGCGTTAACATCGCCAAACAATGTCCACCCACCTAATAATAGAATTGGTCAGTTGTAAGTTTTTTTTTAAATAATATATGAAACAACACATCATTTCTTCGACATCCTTCGACATGAATACCAGTAAAAAAGGTTTGCGAAGCCGCGAAAATTTTGAAGACAGTAGACAAAAGCGGGGGCAAGGAGAGGCAAAGGCAAGGCAAAAGCAGAACGGCAGAAAGAAAACACAGGCAGGACAGGATAAGGCAAAAGGAAAGACAGGCAAACGACAATAGGCAAGGGAGGGCAGGAAGGAAATGTAGGCAAACTGCAATATGCAGGAAAACGGCAATACTGCATTAGGATAAGGCAAAAACAGGACACAAGGCATTTTAGGCAGTCAGATAATACAGTAGGCACGTTTAATTTTTTTTATTCCTGTGAAATGTCAAAATTATTGCAAAAATAGTAAAAAAAAAGAAGAAAAAAAGTTTCCCAATATAATTTAAACGCCAAAAATTAGCACCAAAACGGTAGAAACCTTGTTTTATTGTGAGTTTCTATTGCCCCTGTGAACGATTTGTTTGATTCAGCGTTTTAGTATATGCCGTTTTGGGTGGGAAAGTTTAAATAAAATTTCCACCGATAAGTGCTTACGGGAAAGTTTTTTCCCTGTGAAGTGTCTAAACCATTAAAAATTGCATAAAAGTTCATCGCTTAAAAAAATACATGGAGGGGTCAACCACGAAAGTCAATTCAGAAAGTTTCTTGACTATACACGCACACACGCACACACAGTACGTAGCCATTTTTATTTTTAGCAAGGGTCTAAAACAACAACTGGGAGACTGTGCTATTTTAAGGGACTTTGTTGTGATAAACCAACCTAGCAAAAAATGTTTTTATAATAAAATAAGCTCTTTTGGTATCTCTCTTTATTTCCCTTTTTTTTGCATGCTTTTTTTTTTGGAGGGAAGCAGTCTTTCCTATTTATTGAGCTAATAAACTCATAACAACAGAGAACAAGCAAATTTATGTACAAAAAAGACCAACCAGAGCATTAAAAAAGCAGACCAACCAAAGGGAAGGCAAAATATAGCTAGCGCTACTACACAAATTAAAAAACACTAAAAAAAACAAAAAA
>JAUELI010178741.1:0-11136 GCA_031471325.1 Catablema vesicarium
TTAGAGCAACGTTCGAATGAACGTTGCTCTAACGTTATTTTTCTGACTTTGAACAGGTATTTGCCCACTGGGTAGTGGTAGAGTGATTTTTGAGTGATTTTTGAGTGATTTTTGTCACATGGTTTTACTATGGTCACATGACGCCCCTATTCGCATATCACTATGGTTACAGTAAGCTATACAAACGATGGGACGAGGGATAAAGACTTTAGAATTCTTGTACGATTGTTTTCTTGATCATTTGATAATTTTTGTTGGTTATTTTTTGATTTCTCTGTGATTATGACATGATTTTTTCCATGACTTTTTGAATGATTTTTTACGTGATTTAGAATTTCTTTACCCCCCGCATGAAGGTACAAAAATGAATAAAAATAAATTATTTTATACCTCCATGCGTTAATGCTAAAGCAATCAAGGTTTTTAAAATCTTGTACGAGATGTTTTTGATTTTCTTGATTTTTTGGTGATTTTTCGATCATGTCAATGATTTTTTGTGATTTGTTCATGATTCTTTTTTGTGAATTTTTGATTTTTTTAATAATTTTGAACGTGACTTTTTCAAGTGCTTTACCCCTCAAAGGTGGGGTAATTCTTCAAACTCGTCCCCAGCGCTTCCTCTCTCGAAAATTTCGAGAGAGAAGAAGCGCTGTGGACGAGTTTGGTAATTCTTGTAACATAAGCTAAAGTTCAAAATAACAGTAAAATACCCAATGTGGAACAGGGACGTTTCAACATAGAATAGCGTGAAATACTGCCGAATACGGTCCCGTATATTCCCGTATACGGAAGGCAATACACATTGCGATACGGGAATATACGGGACCGTATTCGGTAGTATTTTACACTGTGAGGATATTTTATTATGTGTGTAAAATCAAATCTTGCTAGATAAAGTTATATTTAGTCCTATTCCGTTTTACAATTTAGCATAAATCTAATTACATAAAATTAAAGTAAAGTAAAGTAAGTAATTATTCGCGGTTGTATCATACAATAGAGGTATAATCATATTTAAAATGGCGGCATATTTATGTGTTAAATTATGTGTTCATTTACGTGACTGACCTCGTTCCTACCCAGGGTTTTTTCTTTCTCAAAATCTTCAAGAGAGAAGAAGCCCTGGGAACGAAGTTGTTATGTTACATATATCCATATATAGTAGCGGTGATATAAGGATTACCACAAAATTGAAGGATTTTCTTTGACGACGTTCTAAATGATTTAGTGTATCATTTAGATAGGTGCGTATGTACCTTTTTCGTAAAGAACCACTGTGGATGAGAGACTCGCTAATATTAGCCTGGTTTTGATGTTGAAGTGTCAATATATCTTTGAACCTGGGAAAAACGGTTGCTTGGCTAGGCTTTGAATGGTAATTTCAAAATTCAGAGTAAAAACATACGTTAAATTGATACCGGCTGGCGCAGACGTCTATTTATGTTTTTAATATTTCTGTTACAATTGTTTTGTTTAATTTCGATTGTAACCTCCCAGTAGGCAAAAACCTGCTCAAAGTCCGTAAAATAACCTTAGAACAACGTTTGACCAAACGTTGTTCTAAGGTTATTCTTTGAACTTCGAAAAGGTTTTTGCCCACTGGACTAGGAGAACGGATGTAGAAGTAACCAAACACAAAGTTAGTAAAAAATAACACGCCTTAGACAACCTCGTCCTCAGGGCTTCTTTTCTCTTGGAAACGAGGTTGACGCCTCAGATAAATCCTTGGATACATAATAATCATCACAACACAAGTAATTGTTTGAAGCAAACCAGCATGGATCTGGAATTTTATTGTAGAATCTTTACCCAGTGGGCAAATACCTGCTCAAAGTCAGCAAAATAACGTTAGAGCAACGTTCATTCGAACTGAAACAGATAGAAATTTAAAAATCATATTTAAGAAGAAGAAATGTTCACTAGATAATAACATTTAAGCTTGTGTCATATCATCATCCCCGTTCACAGAATCTCTACCCCACTTTTTACATATAAGAACAGAAAAGAGGGCACTGGGTACGAGGTTGGACTGCTGTAAAACATCCTTCCTGGCCAGCATTGATGGCGACGTCAATTTGAGGTTAAAAAACATAATGTCAAAATAGTTAGTTTTTTGAACGCATCTACATATTGCCTTATAAGGCAATACACAGTCCGTATACGAGAATATACGGGACCGTATTTGGTAGTATTTCACGCTGTGATTATTTATTTATTTCTAGTAAAAAACCATATTGATCCAATTTTGATCTCAGTGATATCGTATTCGATACTAAATAAGTGTGATTATGCCATATTATTTAAAACCGAAATTTACTATAGGTATTCAACCGTAAGTGTAATATGACGAGAAGAACGATGCTAGTAAAGATGGTAGCTCAGAGCTGGCATTGTTTATTTTCTAATATACATATATATTTTGTAACATTATATACATGCATTACAGATATGAGGTATAAGAAACACTGCGCAAAACCATTGCGTATCCTAATACGGAGCTATACGGACCTAATAAGGGCATGGACACGCGGCAATTTTGTGCAGTGAAAATGCCTTTGTCAGGTTGTTGTGAATGTCTACTTAGTAACTCCTTAGTAAGGAGCAATGAACGACTGCAAACACCAGATCATGGACGTATTATATAGTCACCTTTATATGTCCATAGGAAGATTTAAAGAATCCTATTTTTGCAGTATTCATTAAAAAAAGCAAGATTGTGTTTTAGTTGTGCTGAGAGTATCTGTTGATGGGTTGAAATTGTTTGGTCTATGTTTTATTTTCGATTTTTCGATTTATTTATCTGTTTTATTACCATGTTTAGTAATCGTTGAACAAAATGAAAACCTTTATTTTCAGGTTCTTCCAAACAATTTTCTTTAAGAATACATTACCAGTTTTTTCTTTGACAAAAATGACTGTATATTTATGTTACGACCTATTGGACACATGAAAATGTTTCCGTCAAAATGACATCGTTATTTGAAATTATGACGTCAAAACAATGTCACGTTGATGTTTCCCAGTGAGCAAAAACCTGTTCAAAGTCCGCAGAATAACCTTAAAACAACTTCTAAGGAGAGTATTCTTTCAACCAAGTAAATTTTAAATAATAAAAGAAACAGACTTCTGAAAAACGACGTAGAGAAATGAGATAGGAGTAGAACTAAAGAAGTGGGAGGGTAAAAGAAGAACTCGAATTCCCAAAAGGATGATTCAATCTTAGAACAAAGCAAATTTGAATATTAAAAAAATTGAGTTGATAATTTGCACCTTTGCTCTTCTTTGTCCTATGAAAGAAAAAACTTATATAGAAAGTTAAAAAAAAAATTATAGAAGTATTGTCTGATACATCGAGTCTTTATAATTCTTTACAATCTATCTTTTCTTAGATTTAATATTTTATAAAAATTACTACACATATTATTATATTCTATTTTTATGCATTTTGTAAGAGTTTCAAAAATAAAACCTGTCTCCCGAAGCAAAGATTGATGTATATAAAATGTAAGATAAATATTATTTTTAGAACAAAGTGTTGAAAGGAGCATCTTTTTATTAAGATATAAATCACAAAACAAGAAGTTCACACTTACAACTTTTGCATGCCAAGTAAAGATCCAGAGTTTAATGGATATACTGGACTAGAATAACTTGCGGTTTAACCCCAATTTGACAGTATGGACAATTCACCAGCGGGACAAACAAAAACTAAAAAATCATCAACAATCGACCAATCAAAAAAATCAACCAATGAAACATCATCATCAAGAAAGAACACGTCAAGAGAATTCGTAAGTGGTTCTATGAATCGATACAAATATCAAAAAAGATTACTGAAAAAACAAACATCAAATAACGGCGAAAAGTGCAAAACACCAACATCCAATACAAAATAACAACAATGAACTCATATTACGGTAACCGAAGATGCCAAGAGCAACTAAAGAAATTCAAAGAAGGACTTCGAAAATGAAGTTGATCACAACATATGTGTTTTTTTGGATGGATTAGCTTGTAGATTTATGTATCTTACAACATGAACGGGAGTACAAAACAATTATGTTCGATTCCAAAGTCGTTTCCAAGGCTAAAAGAAGAACCCATGGAAACGAGGTTGGATTTAATTCTTCTCAGCATCCTAGGACTACATGTTTTACTACAAAGTATCCCACTGAGAAACCCTTCAGAAATAATTTCTATAAACTTAGTGTCGATACGTAAGAAACTCCCTAGAGACCTGAAAGCATAGTTTCTTATATTAAAGCCATAGAGTGTATTTATTTTAAAGAAATCGGAAGCGAGGTTGCTTGTTCGTCCAAAGCTATCTTTTAAAAGGAGAACTATTTCGTTATATTCTTATTCACAAATTAACAAGGCTGGATAGAAGAGCTAATAAGTTCTGTGGAGGAGTAATTTTTAAGCAAAGATTCATGCTAAGTCGCCTGGATATATGCTCAAAAATCTCTCCTCCACATTTGAAATTTACTGTTGTATCCAGCCTTGATTAGTGGAGTGCACATCTTAGATTCTTTGTACTCAGGCTCCTATAGACAAATTTAATTTTGGGGTTTGGTGAATTACACACTGTTCATTTCATTTATTCTAAAAATAGTCAATGAAGTGGTAGAAATTTAAAAATATTATTTTGAATCTAAAAAAATTGTATTTGGGACTCCAAATTACGTAATCGATATTCCTTAAATGTAATCAGGGTCCGAAATAATTGAAAACACAAAATGTAAGGAGAAGTTTTTTGGCCATTTAGTCTGTTCAAAGTCCGAAAAATAACCTTAGAACAACGTTCGACCAAACGTTGTTCTAATTTTATTTTGCGGACTTCGAGCAGGTTTTTGCCCACTGGGTATGCTCAAAAATCACACTTCCACTAAGCTTTTTATTTATTTCGACCCTTTTTATTATTAACCTTAATTTTCATATTTCAAGGGCTTAATTTTTTAATGATTATATCTGATATTTTACTCCCTGGACACCTTATATTTTGACCACAATATGTACAATTTCCGGGGGTGCCCCACTACCCAGTGGGAAAATACCTGCTCAAAGTCAGCAAAATAACGTTAGAACAACGTTGCTCTAACGTTATTTTTCTGACTTTGAACAGGTATTAGCCCACTGGGTACATAATAATTATGGTACGCTGTTGGAATATATAAGGTTCGAAATATTTTTTTAACATAATCTCAACCTCATTCTCAAGCTTCTTCTGTTTAAATCCTTGATTGTCGAGAGAGAAGAAAGGAGGTTGCGCAGAATTTGTTTTTCTTGATGAAACTAAAATAGCAAAGCGGAACTTTGAGACAAATTGAAACCTCATTTTCTTTTAATTTATCGTATCTTATCTGATTTCAATATAGATATAGCTATTAACTATAACAAAATAAAACAAATTATTCTCCATTAGAGAGAGATATCTATTTTTAACCCTCCGTTAGTGTGATGGGGTACCCTCGAGTGTGAAATACTACTGAATATGGTCCCGTATATTCCCGTATACGGACTGCGTATCGCCTTGTGCTATAAACTAAACGGTACTAATTTTCGCGGGTATTTAATTTCGCGAATGAGCAATTTTTCAAAATTTCGCGTGTATTGAAGAGTTTTTCGACCAAAAATGTGCCATTTGGTGGCACTTTTAGGAAAAAAAGACATAACTTTATTTTCGCGGGTATTACTTTTCGCGAATTAGCACTTTTAACTAATTTCGCGGGTATTTAATTTCGCGAAATCGACCAAAATTCGCGAAACTCGCGAAAATTAGTACCCGCGAAAATTAGTACCGTTAAGGTATTTTAATATTACTCCTTCTCCACACGGATTAAATATAGTTTTGGTCAAACGTTGTTCTAAGGTTATTTTGCGGACTTTGAACAGGTTTTTGCCCACTGGGAACTATATTTAATTCGTATACGAGAATATACGAGACCGTATTCAGTAGTATTTCACACTGTGATACTCATATATTAAGGGGGTAATAAGTCGTATAAAATTATTAAAATAATTGAAATCTTTAAAAAAACTACCCCCCTGAAAGATTGAAACTTTTGGTATTTATACAGTAGAATTTTTGAAAGACCAGGGGACCATACTACAACGGAAGAGTTTATCTCCGGTCAATATTGATTTTAGTATTTTTGGGAATTTATTTTGGATTTTTCTCTATTGATTTTTTTTATTATTTGCATTATTTTTTTTGCATAAGTTTTTTTTTCTTTTTCTCTTTTTTTTTAAATTTTTCCATGATTTGTTGATTTTTTAAATCTGTACGTGCTTTTTCGAAGTGCTTTGCTCCTCAGAATATTACTCAAAGCACAATAAAGTACTGCCCAGTGGGCAAATACCTGCTCAAAGTCAGAAAAATAACGTTAGAGCAACGTTCATTTGAACGTTGCTCTAACGTTATTTTGCTGCCTTTGAGCAGGTACTTGCCCACTGGTTGTATTCAAGTGTGAGAAAGTGATAAAAATCAAAAGAAAAGAAAAACACAAATTAAGAATATCGCAAAATGTCTTAACTTGAGCAACATGATCCCTTTTCAATTTTTTGAAGTATAGAAGCTGTTACTTGATCGGCAACAATACAACAATCATATAAAGCCTCAACAATAGTCTCGTCAGTTTCACGTTGTTTTTTATCATGATGTTTGTATGTATAATTCTCTACTGTGAATATGCGCGCACAGTTGAGTTCTTGAAAATCTTGAACTCTGTTCTGTAAAATACTAATTTTATCATCTTTAAAATCTTTGACATTAGTAAGAACCACCACAGGATTACAGCCTGAAAAGAAAATGTCAAGATTTTAATGCAACTTCGTTCTCAGAGATAAAAACAGATGTATTTTCTCACATTTATTTCTTAAGCGTAGTTATATTAAAATACTGATGTAGGGGTAAATAATTTGAATAAAATGATTGATACTATTGAATTTTTTTTTAAAAATCAACTCTCCTGAATAAAAATATCGTTATCAAGGGGCTGTTCATATGGATAGAAATTTCCTCAGTAAGTGGGAAATTCTTTTGCTATAATATTGAACTAAACAGAAATTTCGTACTCACAAAATATTTCCCTGCTTACCGGAGGGAAGTTTTATCCATGAACATCCCTCAAGCCGTAGAAGTATTGCCTTATAAGGCAATACACAGTCCGTAAACGGGAATATACGGGACCGTATTCGGTAGTATTTCACGCTGTGCTCACTTCACTAACGAAGAGCTAAACGTTTGCTAAGAAGGAAAGATGAGATGCTATCATTTCATGCATCTTATCTTGTCAATAGAACAATATATGTACATGAAAACCCAAAGGACACATGACACGTTAACATAGTCACGTTTTGACGCCACAAGATTTTGAATTACGTCATGTGCCGGACATCAGAAGTTATATTCTAAATGTTTACATATTATAGATACGTACGACATGATTCTTTAATCGATTGTGTTAATTTCTTCATGCTTTCTTTATCAAATTCTTGTTTTAAACTAAACGAGAAAAGAAACTTCAATTTCCGTTGCTAAACCTCTTAAAAAACAAATGAACTAAATTCCAACATTTTAATGCGGAAATGGCGTTTCTTGTACTAAGACCTTCCATTAAACATAGGGAGGAGTTTGAGAAATGTATTCTGTGAACTATTACTTTCTAGAATTATTGGTTTTCTTCAAGGTACAATAAGTAAAAATAGTCAGTATTGCACTCATTTTCGTTTCAATTTAACAGTTCGAATTTCCTGGTGGCAAAATTTCACCACTAATCGCGTATCTTATTTAACCCCTGTATAAGTGTCGGGTATATTTTCCACCCGTTCAATATCACAGTGTGAAATACTACCGAGTACGGTCCCGTATATTCCCATAGTCCCGTAGTCCGTATAAGGCAATACACAGTCCGTATACGGGAATATACGGGACCGTATTCGACAGTATTTCACGCTGTGATGTTACTGTTAGACTGGGTATAAGAGCTCATAAGCTCTGTGGAGGAGTAATTTCTGAGCATAGATTCAATTGACATAGCCTGAATCTATTCCAAAAAATTCTCCTCCACATTTGATATTCGCACAAACCTGTTTACAACAAGAGGACATTGTACTTTGTTTCGTAGCAGTAGCTTTTTGTTAAAACCTGACAAAAAATCTTTAAAAGTTTGCTTCATGCTTCCATTCCAATCTTCAGGGACTTCTTCACCAGCTTCTCGAAAACCCTCTAAGAAAAAACAAATGTAGGTTCCAGTGTCTCTATCTCTATAAGTAGCCTAGATACTAGACTCAAAAGAAAAAAAGTATACATATGTATTTAATTTGAAAAGCGAAGAGTTGTATATCCTGACTATCTCCATAAGGTATATTTTCTAAATATTTCATCCATTAAAAACGCCGTTCCCAAGAATCTCTCCCATTTTTTTCAGATCATAAAATAGTAGTTGCTTTCAATGAATGCAATGTTTGAAGGTTGTAAAAGGTATTAGAAAAATCAGTTATCAGTCCCTTCAATTATGAAACTTTATGCATTTTTCTCCTAATTATACCCGCTCTATGTTTGAGTTTCCCTTGTAGTCATCCTATAAATTTGCATTGTCTTTTGTCCTGCCTCTATTTCTCTGTGTCGCTACCGTAATCCCTTTGGTTCTAGACATTTTCGCTTGTACATAGTGGTTTTCAGCTCACAACGCCACAATCTTTTATTATTAGTATCTAAGTATTAGTAGCATATGGCTACTGGTTGCGTGCACCAGCAAAGGATACTTTGCACTTTACATTTGGGAAGAGAAAAGAATCGCTGAGGACAAGGTTGGACGTAATTAAGTACAACAAAAGCCACAGTGTGAAATACTGCCGAATACGGTCCTGTATATTCCCGTATATGGACTGTGTTTTGCCTTCTGTGAACCATAGTCTGTAAAAACAAACTGCGAATAAACCTACCACACTGTTTCTTCACTTCCTTTAAAGATTCTTTGCTGAAATCAATGCCTCGATTATCTAGAACGGTAATTGTCTCAGTTAATTTTAATTCTAATCTGTTATCTGTAACACTTGTCTGTTGATTTCGAGAAGGAATCTTCCCTTCTTGTGAATACTCGAGGTAATTACCATTTAAAGCGTAATACATCGTATTTAACAAAGCACTTTTACCACAACCAGGTGGGCCAAATAACGCAATATCTATATGATCGATGCCATGTTTTCGTAGTTCAATTTTCAACTTGGTTCGATTAAATATTGGCAAAGTATCAGCGACATGATACTGGTTTAAAAACTGATAATATTCTTGTGTTGCTGTTTTAAAATCGAGAAATTTTGGATTGTCATAAGAATAATTATGATGCTCCTTATTACTATTAGACGAAGGAGAGCGTTTTAAATAAGGCGAAGGAGTACGCGCTTCTTCTTTTTCTTCACTAACACTTTCATTAGGATCGTAACGCAAGAGAGGTCGGTAAGAACAGTCATCATTCTTCCTATCTTCGGACAACAGTACAATTTTTGATTCTGGGGTGGTTAAAACAATTTTAGGCGAATTTGGCCTGCTTGCCACTTCTTCAAACAGCATGTCTCCTTCATTTTGAGCATTTTCAGGCTCTGGGAACGAGATCGCATTTTGAGCAGACTCTCCTTCATAATCTTCTTTGATTTTACTTACAGGCAAAATTGGCAATACTCTGTTTCCGTTTCTACCAAGGTTTATGTCGTCTGCATTGTTTTCAGAATTCTTCTCATCAAAATCTTTTCCAGTTGATTCAGATCTGTCGTTTTTTAAATTTATTTCTTGATCATTCTGTGCTGTCGAGAAACTTTCAACAACAGGAGTCACAGATTCCTTTTCGCCAGTCACAGGTTCCTTTTCGTCAGTCAAATTTGCAGCTACTTCATTCTCATCACTTAAATTTAAACAACTTTTAGAACTTTCACTCAGTTGTTCTTTCGTGGAGATCGACAGGTCTTCCTCATCATTATAAGTAGCATCTAGACTTTCTTGGACCTCGTCTGCATCTTTTTTTTCAACATCTTGCTCAATATCTGCATGATCATCAGACAATGCATTTATAATATGAGAGTCACCAGCAATTTGTTCCGGCTTCATACAGCCTATAAATTTTGAATGGGAACGATATTACATGTAAAAGTACTGAAATAAACAGCAAAAGATAAATCCTAACACCTAGAAGGGTTCAACCAAACCAATGCATCTTATGTCAAGTATTCAGAAAGATAAAACACTTTAATATGAAACAATTTTTTTTTAAATACAACTTTTTAATAGAATACATATTAAAAAAAGATGAGATGAGAGAAATTAGAAAAACATCTAAGCGTCTAAATAAAATATCTATATGCTTATTCATACACAACCGGTGGCTGCACACGGTGCATTATCACTTAATATCAAAAATCAACATAGAGTTAACTATATGTGCAGTCTGGAATTCGATAGGTTTTTTTTAACGCCAGAAGCCAAAAATGCTCCCAGTGGGCAAATACCTGTTCAAAGTCAGAAAAATAACGTTAGAGCAACGTTCATTCGAACGTTGCTCTAACGTTATTTTGCTGACCTTGAGCAGGTATTTACCCACTGGGCTGGGTTCGAAATAAATGTAATACAAAATGTGGAAGAGAAATTTGGAAAAATCACTCCACCACCGAGCTTATTTTTTACTTATCTCGGCCACATGTATCTCTCTATAAATGTAACAACTCTGTGCAAACAAGCTCATCCCATATTATCTCAAAGATAGCTGTTATTTTTTCTTTCTTGAAACTATCCAAAGCTTTTGTTTTCAATGAAAATAGAGGGAGATTTGTATTGATTGCATGGACACTTTGACAGCTCAAAACCGATTTTTCAGAGTAAATAACGCATAAGTATAATTTATTTCCTGATGCAAATGCAATATACTCAGAATACTCTCCACCACAGCGATTATTTGTTCTCTTCACTTTACTTTCTGCAAAGTTTTCAAGTTATGACATTTTGTATTTACAGTTATTTTGATGTCGGATCATCATATGTCAGTAAAAGATGGGAGAAATGAGCTTGCCAGTGGGCAGAAACCTGTTCAAAGTCCGCAAAATAACCTTACAACAACGTTTGGTCAAGGTTGAGAACATTGAAAT
>JAUELI010178852.1:0-17680 GCA_031471325.1 Catablema vesicarium
AGGAGAGATATTTGAGCATTGATTCGGGCTCTGAATCAATGCTCAAATATTTCTCCTCCACATTTGGTATTTACTGTTATTTCTGTACACTGAATACTCTGCTTCATACTACTAACTAGCAAATGGAAGAAAAAAAATGCTTTAAATGAAACAGAACTAATGTTAAAATGTTTTTGTGACAAAAAACCCAAATCAGAACTTTAGAATTCGTTTCCAAGAAATACTAAAAATACTTACTTTACTTTACTTTGGATGGTCTCTCGATCGAGCAAAAATTGGAGAAGATAATTCTACTTAAAAACGAGGCGCTGTATAATGAACTTTGATAATTAGGCAAATGAAGTCAAAATGGCAGGGCATGTTGTTAAAAAACACTATGTTACCTGAAATACAGATAGTGAGTTTAAGCAATATTGATTCAAAACTAATCTCCCATCAGAGCTTTTTATAAAGTATTTTGCCCCAACACAAAAGAAGAACAAAATTTTACCAGTAATTGCGTGAATCACAAAAAAAATTCACATATTTTTCAACAGCCTTGCACATTTACAATATAAAAGTGTGATAAAATATTAAGATAACCATTGCAAAATGACAGTAATATGTAACTTTGTTTGAAATGTTCAAGTAAGTCTCTATATAAAATATTTCCCTTGCCTATCTCAAGAAAAACAACATGTTAAAAACAACATTGTGATGCGAGTTTCTATATTTGCAATTCTTAATACATTAGATAGTCACAAGCCTTCAGAAATTATAGAAATTTAAATGATTCAATTTGATCAAAAATACAAAGTACTTTTCAGCTAATTTATCCATCAAAAATTTGGTCCTGCTGAAACTGTACACCAGCTTTTTTGCAGAGAAGAAAAAAAGGGTTATTTTTTGTTTAAAACACAGTAATTAATACATGACATAATTCTCTTAATCAACGATCACATTTTTAACCAGATAAAACAGTTCAGAATTACAAGGTCCTCAAAGAAATAAAATTTTAAAGTGTTGATGAAGATGAAGAACATTGTATTGTTGCAATAACAGTCAGTGGAAATATAGAGAATTATTGTAAATATATATGCCTTTTTTCTTTTATGTGTAATAAAAGCAATCTGAATTAAAACTTAACTGAAAACTGATAAAGAACCCGCCAGACAAAATTGCAGGAAATTGAACTCAAATAGCTAAAAAAAATTGTCTCTGCAAGAAATGTTTTCCTCCATGGTAATAGAAAAAGCCAATCCAATCCTTGTTTAGTAAGCCAAAAGCAGGTCTTTATGCATCATAAAAAAATTTTTATAAGTTTTATGTGACTGTCTATAAGACACAATCATAGTCCACACATAACAAATAATTATAAACATAATAGCTTATGACAACTAAAAGCTCTTTGGAAAGTAGTAAAAATCTAAACTAGATATGAAGTTTTTCCCCCAGTATAAAATACATACATACAATAAAATAATAATGTCAGAAACAAGCAAACAAGCAATTATTTTCACAAGGGTTGAAAAAAGTAAAAATAATCTTGGTGAAGGAGTGATTTTTGGGCATGGATTCAAGCTACATGATCTGAATTTCCCATCAACTGGTACTACAGCATGTGTTGTATTGTTAGATACTCTTTTAGCACTTCAGTAAGCCAAATACAAAATAAAAATATTCAGGACTGCACAAAATAAAAAAGATATAGGATTAGTCAGACAATAATGGTGAAACAAGGAGCAGTCAACACAGAGCAGAAAAAAAAGAGTTCTGTTCATAACATATACATACAAAACATAACTTAAAATAAACCCAATAATTTTTAGAAGGCTAAAATAACACTATAATAATGGAGTAAAATCATAAATGAACATCTATATAGTCTTCTTTGCCAACCAGTCGGATCTTTCAATAACAATACCAGTTAACTAATTACACTTTATCAGAAGTACATTCTTTGTTTTTGCATTAAATACTTTTCAAATAATTGAATAATGGCAACATGGCCCGATTTGTTAGTTTGTGACCAAATGCATTCAAGGCAACATGGCCATCATGCATTACTTGCTTAATGCACCTATGCAATTTTTGCATGCTCTATTTGCACACATATGCCAGTAACTGCTATCATCAATTTTGCCAAACTTTAGGCTTTTTAGCCATGTTATTACTGTAAGGTACCTGGTTAGGCCTCTAAACAAAGTAAATATAAACATAAACGAAAGCAGATTACACATTTACACAGAGCATACTCTTTCTCTGATCATTTCATTTTTCTTTTGTTATCAGATAGAAAAGGAATGCTGAAAATGATAGTAATACATTCAATGATGGAACCAGAGAATCAGAAAGGCAGCATGTTGAGTTTATTTTCTTAACAACCTGGCCAAGTCAACAAATCTTTTACCAAAAACCTAATTATGACCTTACTAAAAATACATACACTACATCATAAATATGAACACAGCATTGAAGAAAGTTAGCCAAACGTGCACCGCAACATTAATGTTTCAAAGTATAGAAATTCATCTATTTTGAAGGTCTATACTCTTGTCTTTTTGAAGAAGAGATTTTTCAGCATAGATTAAGGCTATGTAGCTTGAATCTATGTAAAAAAAATACTCCTCCGCAGAGTTTTCTAGTTCTTATATCCAACCCTGAACAACATACTTGAATTACAATCATTATCAAGAATATCAACTTGTTAGAATTATTAAAAACAAAGATGTAATTTTGTTCAAAATAACATAAAATAATCAAATCGTAAAAAATCATAATTCTTTTTTTTTTAGTACTGTAATTTCTATTTCTTTTGAAAAGGACTTGTCAAATTTTGCTGCTAATCATAACTCTTTTCTCCCTTTTCCTTTCCGTTTGAATTTAATTTTCCAACAAACATTCAAATTAAAATTTGGTCTCAATTGCAAATAGGTAAGACCCAAAACTAAACAAAACCCATATTTAAAGAATACAAAATATATGTGCCTGTCACTTTGCACTGAATGAAAATCCATTGTAATGTGCAACATGTCTTTGTCATAAATCATCATTACAGCAGAAATAAAAACTTGATAAAACTGTCATTGTTTCTTGGTCAATAATGTTGTGGATAATTTGCTACTAATACCACAATGATACTTCTTTTATCATGCATTATGATTGATAATTATGCATTTAATGCATTATGCATTTAATGCATTTGAATGAGAAAAATTAGAATTTACTCAAAATATTCACTGAAAAGCTAAAGTGGAGTAAGACTTTTGAAAGGTATGTCTTAATATTCATACAAAAATATCAAAATCCTTTAACAAGTGCCCACCCTACCATTCTTGAAATAATTTTTAAACAAAATAGAGATATCAAGTCCAAATGTTTTGACTTTTCCTAAAAATTTATTTGCAGATTTAATTTGAATATTATATATTTTTTGTATATATATATTTTTGTAACTGGTTCAGCTAAAATGACCAATTTCTCAAGAGGGAGTATAATACAAAAAAATCCTAGTAATGTTGTATGATTTCCTTTGGTCAGTTTTTTCGTTACTTTTATGAAAACAGCATAGACAAAAGTTAACCCAAGTTATAGCAATTTAAAGAGATGTAGGAAATTCAATAACATTGTCACACAAGAAATTATGGAGGTTCTGAGAAGATGGCAACTTGGAATGACATTTTAACATAATAATCAAGTGAAATAGTTAAAATCCTGTAAAACATAATTTGGTTAGCAATGTCAATTTTTAGATAAATAGAATCACCGTAATGAAAATGATACTGCTATAACGTTTAACAATTAAACTTGTAAAGAACCTAGGTTGATATATGATAGCAATATCCTACCCAGGGTTTGATTTGTTTTGAGAAAAAAAATATACTGTACGTTTCAATGTAAATAAGGATTTAACACAACAACAAAACATGATCTATTCATCAGAAAATACCATTGTAAGCTATGAATTTATTCAGGGCTGTAGAAAACAAATAAAATAGCATTTTCAACTAATGTATGAAACTTTGCTTCCACCCCCCTTCAAAAACAATAACTACCTTTATTGAATCCGGTGTAATATTAGGTGCGTTATTAGATGCTTGGTTATAACCATAATTACCACTCATACCTCGTTGTCCTTGAAAATTGTTATTTTGGTTTTGTGGTTGACCATTACCTTGGCTATAATTAGTGTTTTGCACGAAAGGCTTTTGGACGTATGAATTTAAATTCTGTACTGCTGGTGACTGATTAGTTTGAGCATATGGACCTATTTGATTCATCGAAGGTGGACCATAAGAACCATAATTGGTGGGTGTAGAAGGTTGTACATATGGTGCAGGATTTTGAGATGTTGATTTCTGCACAGCAGGCTTTTGGATGTATGAATTTGAATTCTGTACTGCTAGTGACTGATTAGTTTGAGCATATGGACCTATTTGATTCATTGAAGGTGGACCATAAGAACCATAATTGGTGGGTGTAGAAGGTTGTACATATGGTGTAGGATTTTGAGATGTTGATTTCTGCACAGCAGGCTTTTGGACGTATGAATTTGAATTCTGTACTGCTGGTGACTGATTAGTTTGAGCATATGGACCTACTTGATTCATTGAAGGTGGATCATAAGAACTAAAATTGGTTGGAGTAGAAGGTTGTGCATATGAAGCAGGGTTTTGAGATATTGATTTATGCACAGCAGGCTTTTGGATGTATGAATTTGAATTCTGTACTGCTGGTGACTGATTTGTTTTAGCATATGGACCTACTTGATTCATTGAAGGTGAACCATAGGAACTAAAATTCGTGGGTGTAGAAGGTTGTGCATTTGGTGCAGGATTTAGAGATGTTGATTTCTGCACAGCAGGCTTTTGGACGTATGAATTTGAATTCTGTACTGCTGGTGATTGATTTGTTTGAGCATATGGACCTACTTGATTCATTGGAGGTGGGCCATAAGAACTAAAATTAGTTGGAGTAGACGGTTGTGCATGGGTAGCAGGGTTTTGAGGTGCTGATTGCTGACCGTATTGTCCATAGATGTTTGTTGATGCAGATGGCTGGCTATAAGAGCTGGTTGTTACTGTTTGGCCATAAAAATTTGATAAGATTGGTGCCTGTCCAAATGTGGCTGTTGCTTGTACATGTGAAGATGCTGGTGGCTGACCATATGAAGAAGTTTGTCCATATATGGATGTCTGCCCTGTTGCTTGTCCATATAAGCCTGGCGGTGTTGATGGTGTTGGCTGTCCATAGGAAACAGGGGTTTGTTGTGCTGATAGTTGCCCATAACCTTGTGACTGAGGTTGACCGTATGAATTTGAAGGTTGTGGTGGTGGTAGTGGGAGTTGAGTACTCGAATACTGATTATTACTCTGAGTCGATGATATAGCCAGTTGATTATGACCATTTGGTGGTGGCTGCCAAGATTGACCTTGCATTGTATTCTGATAGAAAAAGAAAATAACTGATTAATAACTAATGGATTTTATTTTTTATTCAGCCCCCTCCCTCCCTCCCTCTTTCACTGATGTTCCTACATAACATTCTGCTAAACATACAGTAGTTTTTTATTGCAAAAGATTAAATATTGTGTCACTTCAGAAATCATTGGTTCTACAATCGTGGTCAAATATGTTGGAATATGGTCTAATTTTGAACACGAAGCAAATGTCTATAGAAGAAGTCCCTAGAGATTTAACAAATACTGTAGACCAAAGATGCCGGATGTAAATAAGATCTCATTGCAACGTTGAGAAATTTCTCAGCAGCTTCCTAGGTAAATTCTATTTTTCACTTGCAAGTTTTGTTTTTGGACTTTCTTGTTTTTGGACTTTTTTACTTTTATTTTGACTAAGATGAAAAATGTTTTGTAGAGGGAGTGGATTTTAAAGTTCTGATAGTTGGTGACACCAAGGTACTTGCAATTTGTGAAATAACAACGTCCTCTATAAACTGTTTATAATTTCCAAAATTGTTGATTAAGTTAGTTTCTAATAGTAACAAAAAAATTAATAAAAATCTTTCTTACATCATCAAAAAAAAATTATGTCCATAAGTGTCATGATTGTAGCAGCTATGGTTATATCTAGGGGACGAAAATATATTCCAGTATTAATAGGGTTTTCAATATTTTACATACCTGATTATACTGTGAATAATTTGGTGTAGTTGGTAGCGACTGAGTTTGTGGTGTTGTAAAGCCAGATGCATTTTGAGAATAGTATTGAGCATAATATTGGTTAGCATATGCAGTAACTTGATCCATTGTTGCCTTCATATCAAATCCAGGAACATTAGCCTGTTCAATTAAAAAATAATAATTCAGATTTGTATAAAAGGAATCTTAGAGTTGATTAAAAATAGAGCTTTCTCTTGTCATTCAAAATGAAACAATTCACAATTACAATTTTTCATTGAGTTATAAATTTCTGATATATCTACACTTATATCAATTGCAGAATTACAATGCATGCAATTGCTATTTGAAATAAGCATTATCCAAACTTTTCTCTTAGCACTGTGTGTTAACTGTTTGCTGTTACATATTGCTAAATTTGAACACTACCACCAGTAACAGAAAACTTACCATAGTTGATGCATAATATTGCTAAAATAAACAATTTAATAGAATAAAATAAAAATACACTGCTTTCATACATTTAGAACTAATAAACTCATCAAGAGTAACCAATTAAAAAAAATAGCTTGTGTAGCAGTTAGCAGACATCACACAAGCTTTTTAAAAGGCAGTATTAGTTTTTCTCTACCAAGAAGAAGCTACTGGGAGAATATTCCAAATCTTGATCCATTGTGGTTGACAATCTTTCAACCCTCCCTACCTACCTAAAACTGGTTTAACTCAAATTCCAGGAGAACAAGCTGAAAGCATTAGACGCCCCCCTTATGATAAAAAAAATAACTGCACCACCAAGCATATCTTTACTTATATCGACAAGGCTCGTATATTACTGAGGACTGAATTTCTTTATAACACGAACAAAAAATCTATAAAATGCCAGATATAACTATAAATATAAAATGTAGAGGAGAGCTTGCTCCAAAATTACTCCCTCTCAGAGCTTATTTACACTTATATCCAGTCTAGGTTTAGATAATACCGAACTGCTGAACACACCTGATAATATTGTACATATTGATTAGACGCTGTTTGAGCCTCTGTTGGGAGGTTTGTTAACGGATGTGATGGAACTATGCTTTGTGGTGTAGATGGTGCAACAGGGTTATTATATGCATTTTGTTGAGTAGGGTTGTAAAATTCATTTTGTGGAGTCATGACTGCCTGAGTTGGCTGTTGTTGTTTGTTAAATGCCTGACTTGGAGTATTCTGATTTGGTGGTTGCCACGTGGGTTGTTCTACTTGAGCTGGTTGATTTGTATTTTTGGTTTTATTCTGGTGGTTAGTATCAGATAAATTATTCAGACTGCTATCAGCTAACACAGCAGCCATGGCAAATGGTACACATGATGGATCAAGTTTACTCTTCGCTGGTTTTTGTGCATTGTCAATAACACCTCCACTGCTAGATGATTTATCCCAACGACTTTGTTTTTTAGGTTTCATATTATTTGTAGTTGCTGGCTTTTCATTTCGTGACTGATTTATAGTATTGTTCACCTGGTTATTATTCTGTGAGGTGTTCTGTTGGCTCTGTGTGCTTGGTGGTGCAAAACTATTATGAGCATAACCATAGTTGGAAGATAAGAGAGGTTCTGCTTTTTTTATCTGGCTCTGTGCATTGCCTGGTACATTGTTTCCTTGCTTGTTATTGTTTGCTGGTACAAAAGAAGACGAATACTGGTGCTGTGTATCATAACCAGGTTGTTGCTGATTTTGCTGTTGAATTTGTGGTTTTGGGTGGTTATATTGTTGGTTTTGAGTTGAAGGTGGTTGCAGCTGTTTGTATTGAGTTGGGGGTGGTTGCTGGTTATATTGTTGGTATGGAGTTGAGGGAGGTTGCTGGTTATATTGTTGGTTTTGAGTTAGGGGTGGTTGTGACGGGTTGTACTGTTGGTATTGAGTCAGAGGTGGTTGCTGGTTGTACTGTTGGTATTGAGTTGAGGGTGGTTGATGGTTATAATTTTGGTATTGAGTTGGAGGTGGTTGCTGGTTGTACTGTTGGTATTGAGTTGAGGGTGGTTGATGGTTATGTTTTTGGTATTGAGTTGGAGGTGGTTGCTGGTTGTACTGTTGGTATTGGTTCTGTTGTTGTTGCTGTTGAGGATGTTGATTTTGATGATTTTGCTAGAATAAAGGTTTTTACAATATAAATCAATACTAAATATCTTCTCGGGAAAATTAGAAAAGGCAGACTAAAAGGCTACGTTTATTGTTAAAATGATGTTGCAATTCCAACAATCAATGGTTTAGATAATTCAAGACTTCCATAGGCTTGCTAACATTACAATAGTACAAAAGAAGGTTTTAAAAAGAGCAGAAAGTTTAAGGAACAAGAGACTAAAAAAACACCACAATCCTTGTTCTTCATATAGAATGCATATTATGTTACATGCCTACCCTTCCAACCAAGGAAAATACCTTGAAAGTTTATAAACACTTTGTGTAAAATGGCATGAGAAACAATATTTTCCAACTAGAATTCAAGAACGTTTTTCTTTCTCACAATCCCCATTGTTGAAACGTTTTAAAACCGAAGTATTTCATCATCTTAAATGTGCTCAAAAATTTCTGGCTTTGAACAACCAGACATTTGAATAATCCAAGGTATTCTATCACAGTTTCTTAGATCAGTTTTTTAGGGATTTACAATTTCTTCATAATAGCCCTAAATTTTGTATAATCTTTTGTACATTGGAATATATTTTATCAATATCAGACAGATAATTTATAGATAGTATTGACTCGCAGCAGTTTAATAATATCTTTACTACCAAAACTAAATATTTTTTTCTTTACAACTAAAACATGTATAATTTTTGCCTGGTTTTTTCAGAAGCATTCGCAGGGTTTGAAATAACTGTAAATATCAAAATTCACTCCTCCACATATTTCAACCTTTATTATGGAAGTAAACCAACCCCAACCCCGTACACATTAATATAATTATACTTACATGTAGAAAGTCATTGGGTACAAATCTTTTGTTTGGAGCTGTTGAACTGGTTTTGTGATCATCAGTTCTTTCTAAATTCCCCCAGTCACTCCAGCTCATTTGAATGTCAACAAAGTCATCAGCTGCAGTTGATGTTTCCTCTGGTTTATCCTCACATTTTTTAGAGTTTTCATTATTTGTTGCATCGTGTTGGTTTATGTAAGGAAAATCCACAGTAGTTGCAGCGTATTCATCCCCTAAAGCCAATTTTCTAGCAGCATTGATTTCACTTTCTCTGATGATATATTCTGGTACCGGTACATTCCATAGCTCAGGGTCAGTTGCAGAGCTGATTTTTGACAAACTAGTGGAATCATCAGAGTAATTCATTGGCGGCAAAGTTGGTGCGAATGGATTATTTCCATTTGACTTGTATTTTTGATGAAATGTACTAATGGGAGCAACAGGATCCTTACCTTTTTCATTCTTATCTGCAGGCAAAATCTTAAAACTTGCAGTTGGATCTGTTAACCTAGGTATGGAGATTGGGACAGGCACATTTTGCAACTGTGGTGTCTGAAAAAGAAAATACAATAATAAAATATTACAATAACGCAAGGATCAAAATACTGTAAGTACGAATAAGCTTAATACTATTAGATAAGTGTTTTTGAGAATAGATTCAAGCAACATAGCCTGAATCTATGCTTAAAAATCCATCCTCAACACACTTAGCATTTATGGTATTTTCAAACCTTGATAAATTGATGTCCAAGAGTGACTTCAATTTAAAAAGTAAAAGAAAAAATATATAAAAAAATATAAACATTGTTATGATTGGGTTATATTATATATATATAAAAAACAAACAGTAGTAATTTTATTTATTTGTCTTCTAAACTTCAAGACATATTCAAATTCAAAGAACACCTTTAGATTAGTTGAACTTACATTATTTGGCATTCCACCAATAATTGATGCACCTGTTCTAGCTGGTGAAGAAAAAGAAATACGAATAGGTTTACCATTAACAACAGCACCATCGAGCTCAAGCCATGCTGATTCTGCTTTACTGGAAGTAGAAAAATCAACTAATGCAAAGTTCCTCTGCTTTTGAGTGAGTGGATTCTGGGCAATCTGAAAAATATAAATATGATATTTATAGGTAAAATAAATGAGACATTCAGCAACAACCAATCATATCATATATATTAGCATCAAGCATCATCATACATGGCTTAGACGGGAATATTAGAATGTCTGATTCAAAAACTAGCCTAATACTGTAGATAAGATATTATTAACAAAAAAGATCTTCTAAGGAGAGAAGTGCTCAACACATAAACACCTCAATTTTATGGTGTGACTGATTTCAAAGGCAGAATTATTGTGCTTTGTCTGGATTCCTTGAAGCTATACAGCAAATTATATTCAATAGCGCACCTATAATAGCACCCATAATTGAGTTTATGTATGCAATCAGCAGCACACAACCGAAAATTGCCTCTATTACTGGACATTGTTCTCAAAAGTAATTTGTTTTTCACCCATTATACTTACAAATTCGAAGTATCTAGTAACAAGTTGTATACAAATTGGTGCGTAAAAAAAGCCAATTGTAATCGAGAACAACACATTGCATATTGAAGTGTTTTACTCGATAATTCCCAACTCAATGTTAAACATTGAGTCAGGTGGGATTTGAACCCACGACCTCGGGATTCTAGCCTGTTGCTCTACCAACTGAGCTACCGACATATTGCAGCTCAAAGATTAGATTCAGTGTCTGATGAGGCAATCAGGTGAGTATATATTCTGTTTCCTAATTAAGTCATTTTGTAAACAAATGTTTTTCCAAAAAACCCATTGCACAATCACATTTTTAGAGTCAAATTCTATACTTGCTTTTACATTCTCAAAACACTTTCATCAAGAAAAACCAAAAAATAACGAATACCACAACTTTATGTGGAAAAAATCCCAGATTGTCTTGGTTAAAATAAATATTTACGGAGGTACTGATCAATTTTTCAACAGGAATTCATGATATTCATCACGTGATATTCATGACGTTACGTGTGGCAAGTGCATTGCATTCACATTGCATTACAGGGGAAATTGTGCTGAAGGATCCAATGCAATGTCTTCATTTTGCCACCCGTGATGTCAAAATATCACGTGATGAATATCATAAATAACGAAAAAAATAAACTTTTGCATATACATTTTCCCTTATGAATCAAATTATCTTTATGCATTTATATAGTCAGAATTTATAAATATCTTTCACAATTTATTCCAGGTCTCAACAACATACCTGACAAAACTCAGCTGTTATTTTTGTATTAAATAATTCTTTAATTTGATCACTGGTAGTTACAGGTGGAAATTTATCGACAAATAAAGTATTACTGTGTACATGTGTGTTTAAAAATATACCATAGTTTGCAAAGTCAATACGAAGCGTTCGACCCTCAATAGTTTGATTGAATTCTTGTTTTGCACGGTCAGCTGAGGTTTTTTTAAGATATTCTACAAATCCATATCCCTTGCTATATCCAGTTAACTCACAATGAACTAAATATAAAAGTTCATTAAAAATGAAAGTAGATTGAGGAACATTGTTAACTTGTATATGAGCACAGGAATTATTTTCATAGGTTAGATTTTCACTCTTCACAAAAATATATAAGACCAAAAAAGATTTTTACAAAGATGATCTAAACATTTTCAACTAGGATTGAAAACAGACCCACTGTAATTCTATGTCTTCCAATGTAGAATTTTAATTTAGATTGGTAAATTTAGAAATCTTTACTATGATAGTTTTGCTTTATTCTTGGATATAATTAATATTAGATACAGTAGTTCAAAACAACACTTTACCAATAAATATTCTTTCAATAGTACCATATAGTTCCATCAATTCACGAAACTTTGACACATTATAGGTGTAAGGTAAATTACCAACAAATAAAAGGAAGGTTGATTGAGAATAGCAGACAAATAATTTCTTTCCATCAAACATTTTCCCTTCCAATTGTCGCATAGCAATAGCAGCTTGTTGTGGGTTTGTTAACAACACATGAACTAAGAAAGAATATTATGGTTATAAGACTGGATACAAGAGTTAATAAGACCTGTGGAGGAGTAATTTTTGATGCTCAAAAGTCAAAAAATTTAAGAACGAGAACAAACCAAGATTATCCTTTAAGTTTTAGAATCACTTTATGTATTATGATGATATTTTGTAGAAGTTAAATTGAGCCTTGGTTTTATTTCTGAATTGTAAAAATAAGTATTCGGTTCATGAGAAAATTATTCCTGTCAGAACTGACTAGCTCCTATCTAGCCTTGCATATCTCATCCAGCTAAAAACTGAGAACATTTGCCTGGATCATTGCTTTCAATGAGTGGGTAGGTTTTTACCTGTAACTAACTTTATTTCCGTAGAGGTCAGGAATTGAAACTGGAACATTGCACATCCAAACCCTTTACACTATGTTGTAACTTTTTTCCAAGCATATTAAAACTAACTTCTTTGTTATGCCAGTTTGTAAGGCAGGGTATGTATTAACTGTGAATACCAAATGTGGAGGAGAAATATTTGAGCATAGATTCAGGCTCTACCAAGCTTATTTTGAGTTATTTAGCAAAGTTGACTCTAAAAGTGTTTATGATCTGTGAAGATATTAGAATAAAGCTTAGAAAATGTCACCTTCAGATGAGCTTCAAGCAGAAAAATTACCTCTATCATCACGAGAAATATAAATTTCATCAAATGATAAGTTGCACAAAAGAATTCTTCCAATATCCTATAACAACAATTGTAAACATACACAGATCTAGTCAGTCATATAATATATATATAATAAAGAATACAACATTATTCTATTGAAGAATAAAGAAACTGGAGGCTCCATTAAACTTCAAACAGCCATTTGTAGGTTTCGATTATGATAACAAATGTTGACATATTTAGAAGAAAAAAAGGAACGGTAACTTGTTGTTAAATATTCAAACGAAGCCGACAAAAAGAGTTATTATTTAACTTTCACGAGCGTTGTTGTTTCCGCTGAGTCGATGCGCATGCGCCTGACATCATTAGCGTTATTTTATCCGCCTGCCTGCTCACTGTTTGAGGAATGGAAATCAGCCTCGAAAGGAATCAAGCTGGCAGCAGATAGTTTTAACCTACAAGTTCATAATGAATAATAAAAACTTACTTTATAGTTTAGAGAGACAGAACCGTTTAGAAAAGAGCTGTCAAACAATAGCGTTGCTATTAAGAAGTTGATAAGAGAAAATCGGTACTGTAATGTACTGAGTTTTGAGAATAAAAAAATGGATAGTAAAATTCAAAATCTGAACATTACAATACGGCAGAAGAAAATAGGAAACTACAATGTACCTGCTTTGAAAAACTCCTAGGAACTCCCTGGATCTCAATACGCCGACGATAATTAAATGCTTTTTCAACATTCAATAGAATCTTTTGCTTTTCTACAACTGATATCCGAGGTCGTTGAACTTTTGGTGAAACTCCTTCATTCGTATCCGCCATGACTACTGTAATTTCTAAATTTGAATTCAACAAAATTGAGAAATTGGTTGTAAAAGCCATAAATTTATGCTGCTCAGCAGAATTTTTATTGCTACTGAGGATCTATTCATAGTATTCACGCGTATTCCAACATTCATTCTTGCTCAGGGTTGTCTTGCTTTCATCGCATATATTTTACTTTTATCAAACTAACAACCAGTATCCATGCATGTTTTGCATAAAACACAGAACTATGGAATGTTGCTGTTCCATCGGTTCTGCGTTTTACACATGGTAAGCGGGGATACGCAGAGCGCACTGCAACAGTGACGGGAGCAAATTTGTGTTGCTAAAATGTTATCCTAAACCGTTACTACTCTGTTCACACGATCTGCTGATAAAATTTTGACCGATAAGAGGCATGGGGGGAGGGGGTTCATAAAGTTTCGAATTCAGAATGAAATTTTTGTTATGTATTGTGAAACTTCAAAGAACAATTGAAGATCTGCTATACAAAATAAACTTCTTTTTTTCTTCAAAATTAATGTTGTAGGATACTACTCATAAATATATTGAAGTTTGCGTAATTTTGTTTGAAGAAAACGTTATACATTCAAAGTTTTCATTATGTTATTAAAACCACTTTCTTTGTAACTTTTGTTATAGTTTTTCAAAATTTTGAACCCTACGGAGGAGATTCGCTTGGTATTAATTTGAAAATAGTAGTTTGGTAAAATAATTGAATGCTATCCACTAAAAAAACAATAGCTATTTATTATTGAAGTAGGGATTGAAAAGGATAAAGAAGGATTAGAATTGATTCCAATTTACAGTAATACAAATTTTAGTTCAGGAGCCTTATTAGAGAGCGACGAGAAAAAAAAAATTATTTTGAAATTATTATTATGAAAAAACACTGGAGTTGGTTTGCTTCTTGGTTTGTGAAACAAGTAACTATCGATGCATCTCTATTCACTTTAATATCTGTTTATGACAATGCAATCACTCTATGTATGAGGAAAATGCTGATTAGACTTGTTTGTCAGTTGAGGTCAGTGGATTTCAACATATTTGATACATCTGTTATACACAGGTTGGTAATAACAAAGATTTTGCTTCATTATTCAAAACACAACTTAGTGCCTAGACCTTCTTATCCCTCGATGTTCAAAAATCAGCGTTTTAGTAATAAGTAGAAAATATAAATAATTAAAGCACTGCGTGGGAGGGCGTTCCCTTGCATTCTTGAAATTTCAAAGGAGCAAAGTTTATAAAATTAATTTTGAGGTTGAACTTCATCTTTCTCATTAAAAATGAATAATGTCGATTGTGTATTGAACATAACTAGAACATAACTAGAGATGATTTCTGCTTGCCAGGAATTGTTCCAAAAAAGGCTACGAATTAACTGTGAATACCAAATGTGGAGGAGAGATATTTGAGCATAGATTCAGGCTATGTAGCCTAAATATATGCTCAAATATCTCTCCTCCACCAAGCTTATTTTGAGTTATTTCGAACCTTGTGTTCAAAGTCTCGTTTGTTCAGAAATATAATGCATATGTGGACGATTGAAAAACCCCCTTCCCCCCCCCCCCCCCCCCCCCAGTAAACAGGAACCTGTTCAATGTCCTCAAAATAATGTTACAAGGTTTGGTCAACTGATGAACTAGTATTATTTTGAGGACTTTGAACGTTCCTGTTTACTAGGCTGTGAATGTTGTGCTACTGTAATGTTATTTTTTTACTTTGATGCCATTTTTAAAATGTATTTGTACGTGATTGAACGATAGAACGATAAAGTAATTTGAAACATTTTACAGGCACAAAAAAACATAATACTCTCCTAACCTCTCGTTACAATTTAAGATGATCATTTCTATTTTACATTAAATGATAGGCTGACTACACAAATCAATTAAAAATGGAAACATCCAAAATACATGATGTATTATACAACATATATACCTTTATGAGAATTGCATGGATAAATAAGTTACACTATTTTACATAGATACGAACAACTTTATAAGAACAGTGAGGCTGACATTTTGGCCAAAAGAATAGGTCTATTGTTTGAACAATAGAAAAATACAAATTAGGGATCAGCCAGTGTATTTCAGCCTTTGGAGTCGAAAATGCAACAAAAAATGTGCAAATATAATATTTTTACAGTAAAAGGTAGCGGATGAGAGGAGGGGGTCAATAAGAAAGAATGAAAATCGTTCGTCTATATGGCCCCTGGAACAAGGCAACAGTATTTTATTTTGGGACCTAACAATGTGTCATTTTGGAGCCTGATTTTGTGTATGATATTTCCCTATTTTGGAGCAATATATGACTCATTTGATGAGGGATCCTTCATTTTTACAAGGTTTCCCCTGCGCTGGACTGGCTGGAGTGCGTGTCAGGCGGGTACCAAAGAAAAAAGAAAAAGCTATAAATTATACGAGTCGGCAAGCGGTAGCCCCGTCCCCCAAAAAATGGCACAACAAACTGGGAATGTAAACCTCAACCAAGGGATATACACTAGATGCAAAGGCTATAAAAAGGTGTTTCTGAAGATGAACAGCAAGCAACTTTCTATCTTTTTATGCGAAGGGAGGTACACGTTCAATATATTTCTTATATTTTAGTATTTGATTTATAAAACAGATAGCTAGCCAGCTAGCTAGCTAGCTATCTGGCTCGCTATTTGGATGCAAAATATTACTCAGAGTATATGTGTCTACTCATTTTACCAGTCATTGTTTGCTCTCAAGAATGAAAAATCTAAATTGAAGGTGACAAGCCGTTTTGCTATGTTCTTGAAACACTTGCACATAAATATATGTACAAATTTTGTAATTTTACTATTTTACTGCGCTCCCGTGAACCACCATGTTGATGTTCAATTACGTCGGTAAAAATCACAGTCAATTATTCGAATTATATTAATTTTTACCCGGTTTAAAACGGGTTGGACAGTCTCTAGATTACAGGTTTTCTTTTGTAACAAACGTTTAATGCTCAGGATTTATTGACTGCGAACACATTGATGCAGCCATTCAGTACATAATTGGCAATCAAACAGTTTCGTTGTTTCGTCAAGTTTGACATCTGCACTAGAATATTTCCAGGGCATTCATTATGTAGGTTGTTCAGTGGTGCAAATAGACAGGATTCCCGTCCCTTGCTTCTTTTAAAAAATCTTATTTTACGCTTAAATTGGTTATTGATATTTTAGTATCAACAAATAAAAATAAGATTTTTTAAAAAAAGAAAAACGAGTAAGGGCTTAGTAACTAATCTATGGTGCAAAAGGAACATTCTTTCATATGCAAAACCGCATATTCATATTCAAGAAACACTTTTGTTTATTTTTAAGATCAATGATGTTGAAATTCAAGCATTAATATTCAAAGCGCTTATTCTTATTCTAAGTTCAACGGTTCAACACAAATGATTTGAGGTAAAGTAAGGGCATACTGTAATGATGGTTCACATAATACGATAGTAAAGAAACAACTCCTCACAGATGTGGTCCTGAAATTACCGGGAAAACTTGTAATTTGATCTGTAATTTTGAAATCGTTTGTAATTATGCGTTTTGCTGCTAGAAATTATTCCGATGTGGCTTAAACAACAACAAAAAGTACTACCTTAACTTCCATACCTACTACCTGCTGCACCATCGTTACTTATTATATAGTATTACTACATCTACACGCCTGTCATATCAAATACATCATAGTCACAAGAAGACTATGAATCTTGTGACTATGAACACATACACCCAACAACCTCGTTCCCAGGGCTCATCCTCTCTTTCATATTGATACTAGGAATATGACTATAAATTTATTAATTATTTATTCCAATTTTCATGAAATTTCACATGAATATGATAGTAGAAAGGTTATTCTAAAAGTGACTGTATATTTTAGCAGGAAAAAGCTAATTTTTTATCTGGAAAATTAATTGTTCAATTATTTAAAAAAAACGCGTAAAAAATTACATCACAAAAATTAAAATGAGTTCCATTTTTAACAACAAACGCGGTTTCTAGTGCGAAACGATTTTTAACAGACATGGATTTAATTTTTTT
>JAUELI010178853.1:0-11124 GCA_031471325.1 Catablema vesicarium
TCTTCTCTAAAGTTTGTAAAAATTATCGGTGACGGCATTTTTGTTTCTTCGCAGCTATATCCGACATCATGGTTGAGTTTTGGATGGTCAAGTCTGCCTCAGTCTCGTTCATTCAGTTTTTCTGCATCCGAGTACAGACTTTTTTCGCACAGATCTTGCCAAATGAGAAGACTACGCAAAAACATGCCATGCAATAATGTTGGAATGGAGACGATGTTGGAGGATTTCACAAGAGAATGTTATTTTATTATAAAATACTTCTAGAATTATGATTCAGCATTGGTTTCAAAGAATATGAATGTTAGGAACGTTTTACTGTTGCATATATATTTTTTCAGGCGTGTGACAGCTTCAAAATATAACAATTCAGGCGTGTGGTTTGCCACACTCCTAAATTCAAGTTGGAGTGTGTGGAGGCGTGCGAGTGCTATCGCACGCCATTCCTGTCCAGGCCTGATTTATGTTCATCATTTTCGTTACAAAATGACTGATGTTTTTAGAAAATAAATAACAATTTTAAGAGTTCCATGCACATTTACCTTATAACTCTGCAGAAACCATCTGTTATTTTTACTTTATGACTCAGTACATTTCATAACCTTTTCAAAATGGGCTCACTGAACTTCCAACTTCTTGTAGAAGTCGATTATAAAGAAATTTATGTAGCAGGATGTAAATTTTTTAATTTCTCTCTAAAAGTGGCTGGTTTCTGGGAACGATTTATCAAAACAGTCCTTGGCACATTAAGGGTTAAAGTGAGAACATTAGTTTCTCTTAAATTTGGTGGCTAGACATGCGGCTAAAACCATCAAAATCCATTTTCTGGAATTTCCGAAATTTGAAAGTGTTTTAGGGGATTTATAGGAAATGGTTCATATATGCTGGAGCACATTTATATAGATAAAACGACTTTTTGAAATACTAAAACATTGTACTCATGGCCCAAATTTTGTCATTCATTTAACTGGGTCCTTTGTTCTTGGTTTCCTGTTTTTTGACAAGAATATAAAATATAAAAATGACAATGACAACGATGCAAACTAAATGGTGCTCTTAAAGTTTCCAGTATATACAGTAATCCAATTTTATTTTACCTTGCTGAATGTATCAACAATCGTAATAACGTTTTGTAATAAAATTATTTTTTCTAAGTTAAAAATGCTTTTTTCTAGGTGCTGCATCGGTAAAAACAAAACATACTGAGCCAAATGAAGAGGATATAGTTCATTTCTTCGTATCTTCAAGTCAAGATGGATCCTTCCAACTTTCTGATAACGCATTATTGAAACAGTTTGATCAAGATATCAAATTTGCTGAAAGTTGGTTCAAGAAACATCCATATACATTTCAGCTTATTGAAGTTGCAGACAGAGGTATGACAGTTCATCTTTTTATCAAAGAAATCAAACCATGTTATCATTATTGGCAAAAAGCTGGATGTTTCAGGAATTATTGTAATAATTTTCATATATGTCAACGTTTTTTGTTTGATCCTTCACACAATGAAGTAAGATGCAATCTTGATCTTAGTCATAGCTTAAAAGATAAACATAATCTCAGATTGATGTCAATGTTACCATTTTCATCATTGACTGAAGAATTTGTTATCCTGCTGCTTAAAAAACGATACCCTTCTGTTTGTAAAGATTACAATATTCACAAATGTATACACCCTGAAGATCGTTGTCCAAGCCTCCATATTTGCAGTAATTTTTTGAGAGGATCTTGTAAGAAAGTGGAAGATTTGTGCAACTTTAAACACGAGACTGCATTACGTGGTTCTCAAGCAAAACGATTCATGGAAAGTTACCATTTAACTAATACAGAATTCAGATCATACTTGATTGTAACTGCAACAGAATCACATACAAACAATGTAGTACCTGGTAAGTTTCGTATTTATGATTGAATTACCAATTTCCTTATGGCTGTTTCATACACAAACATTCACGGATTTTGGCCTTATTCGTGAAAGTTTGTACCGTGAAACTTAAAATTTGAGCGAAACGCGAAAGTTTATCCCAGCGAAACTTTCAAACTCTTCCAGTCGCAAAAGTTTATCCCAGCGAAATTTTTATAAAAAAAATTTATATTTTGTATTTTTTGGTTCATACAAAAATAGGAGAATTATTTGTTGGTAAAGGGGAAACTAGATAAATTATTTATTTATTTTAACAGCAGAAGAACTTATGATTGATCACAGCGGTGAAAAAATTATTTTCAGCGAAAAATAATTCACACAAAAATTAAGAAAAATTAGAGAAACACAAAAGTTTATCCCTGCGAAATGAATTATTTTGTTCAATAATGCATGCATTTCTAATGAAAATTTGATTGAATTCTTCAAGAGTAAAATGTAGGGAAAACCGTTAGAGAATAGAGCTATTTGAGTAGGCAAAATTGTAACCTGAAAGTAAACTTATATTTGAGAAAATGTAAATCATGTTTAACAAAAACCATTGAATGAGATGAGTGAGAATCCAGCCGTAAAGAAAACTCAATGACTTTTGATTTAATTTATAGCAACTTTTAACTGGTTGAAGGAAGAAGCTATATGTCATCATTATGTGGTTGGTAATTGTGATGACGAGTTATGTCATTTAAAACATCCATCTAGACAATGTTCTTATTTGTGGCAATATCAAATTAGAGGAGAAGGTTCATGGTTAAACTTTTCTGCTGATATAAATATTAAAATGGAAAAAGAATATTGTGATCCGAGCTTGAGTAACTGGAACAGGTTTGTCTGTAATATTATGGTTTGAAATAACTATATATTACACCAAATATGCAACAGGAATATTTCTACATTTGTTGCCTGACGCGTTAAAACTCCTAACCCTAACCCTAACTCCTGCACCAACCTTCAAATATAAAATTTGGTTAACTTAACTAAACTTTTAGAAACCACAATGGAATAATAAGAAGTATTTCATCGTTATCAGTATCGGAAAGATTTTATTTAGGTTTCTGTATTCTTTACATTTATAGTGTTAATTCGTTGTTCTGTGAGTCGTCCTTTTCATTACTTGATGGACCGATTTTTAACCAATACAAAGGGAATGATGTTAAGATACGACGGTTATCAACTAAATCATCAGTATTGGGAAGTAAAGATGATATTTCTTCAACACAGTGGATTTGGTACTGGAGTAAGGGGAATTCTGAATGGACAAAATATTCAATAGGGGTATGATCATTATTTAATGAGAATTTAGATATGTTTTGTAAAGTATTTTCTGATATCTGAGAAGAATTCATAAAGTGTTTAATTTTAAAAGCTTTTGAGAGAGACAGATTTTACCTTACAAATCAAAGTTTTGAGGAGGTATGGCTATACTAAACTCCAAACATTTGGACAAAAAAGTGTAAGATTTTGGCAACTAAAACACACCGCTAAACAATTATTGTTCTGTGATATACCAGGCTGCTTTATAAGCAAGAACATTGTCAGCTCAGCAAAACGGATCAAGTTCCTCAGCTGTAACTCTATCTGATAAATCTCAAAGATTTTTTGGCACCAAATTTATTTTGCCATATATTTCTTGATGATATTTCTAATTTTTTGCAGGTTACAAGTGATGATATTGAGTTGGCATACTTGAGGAATAAATCAGAATTTATTTTTGAAACTAGTGAATTTAAATACAAGATATCATTTGATAATATGATGCAGACAAATTTAGATCCTAGGTATAACACTGTCCGAGATATTCGTAGGAGACCGGTTTTTAGAGAACAGATCAGTAATCTAAGGTTTGTATTATTTCGTTTTCATTTCTATCTCGATTTTCTTATTAGGCATTGAGCTTCAGCCTCAGCAGATGTGCTTGTTAACTTCACGTATTAACAAATTGAAATCAAATCAAAAAGAGAAGTAATGCCAACATTGACGTCCTAATTGTTCTTGATTTTTTTAATGATTTAATGAAAAATGAATATTTCACAAATTTCATAACTTTTCATTAGGTTTTTAGGAAATAAGGTTTTAAATTTTATCAAAATTTCTGTGTTGATAATGTCACTGATGCAAAACAATTTATCTAACGTACCTAATTACAACTGTAAAAATATAATGTTTAGTCCAGCTTGAGATATTTTCTTCTTTCTGCAGAGTAAATATTTTGGATATTATATACTGTATATTTTAAACAAAGTTGCAATATTGCCCAGTTGTCAAGAATATTGTTGCTCTAATACAAGCAGAAAGACGCCTGGGAAAATATCATATTTTTACTTCCCTGATCCATGGAATGAGAAAATAAGAGCGAAATTTGGTTACACAATATTGGTACTATCTATACTATCCATTCTAGTTTCAAATTTTCATGGAGCAAAGTTGTTTGTAGCAATCATTTTCCACCTCATCGTTTTGATAATGTTTACGTTTCTACTACTTTTATCTGTTCGATCAAGGATTTTCATAGTTTTGACTGTTCATTCTTTTCTCACATCGGTTTTTGGAAAATCTTTTCAAACTTTAACTTTTATTTGCGACCTAGGCACATAATAACAACCAGAACATATCTACTTGTCTGATAAAGGCAGAGGAAGATATTCAACGGGTTTGTTCGTTTATTCGACCGAAAGAAATATGTTACATCGTCTACGCCACGTAATTAGTCATTTTAATTCACAAAACTTCTAATTCCTAGTTATTTATACTTTTTTGGGTAGTTTAAGGTCACTGTAAGGGAAAAAGACGCATTATCTTCGAGCATTTAAAACTCCCATAAATGTTGACAATTTTATAATAAAAGTATATATTTTCTTAACAGTGAAAGATTGGTCTTTCTAATGAAGCAGAGATTATTTGGAAGTTATTTCCAAGGAAAAAAAAATAATCAAAAGTGTGAAAAATCATCCCACGTTCGTTAAAATTTGTCAACCGTCAGAAGTTTACTTCAGTTTTTTTTCATTCAAACTGCATTTGAATAAGCATGCCTCAGTCTAAAAAAGCTTGCCTCAGAATTTTTCATTTAATCGTTTCATTCAAATTTCATAAGGGATAGAACTTTAAAAATCCAACTTTTTACTTTTCAAAAAGATAATTACAACTTAAAATATTAAAATCTCAGCAACCATGCCTATAATTCATAAAATGAGGCAAAATTATTTAGCAGTGTGTCCCACCTTCTGAGTCACGGTATTTTTATGTTGGTATCTTTAATATTTTTGATGGTTGACAAAAATTTTATGTTATTAAATAACGTTAAATTTTGTAAAAAATGATTCTGAGATATGTCGATTTTAAACATTTCAATAATCTCCGCCCCTTTTTCTCAGTAAAACAAAAGAACTACATTCTTTTATATAAACTAAATATTTTGTTTATCAAATTATAATAAACAAGTGATTGAAGCTAGCGAGAGTCGGGCTTTTCCTGACTAAACTGGTAACAAAACTGGTATTTCATCTGCATACGAAATGTACAAAAGTTCATTTAAACATGTTTTTGTTTACACGCAAATAAAACTCAAATTAGATGAGTTGATCATTCGTGAAGAAAATGATTGACAGATGTCATGATCTTTTCACACATATTTCTTCAATAAAAAACAGATTTTCCGAATTATGATGATATCCAAAAATAATTTTTATATTCTGAGTATACCATTAGATAGAGCACCTTTCATTTGCTAAGTGATGAAAATTTTGGAATTTCGAGAAAAATTCTAAAAATTATTAGTTTTTCTATTACAGTAAGTAGCCTTAATGTATATTTTTGTGTCCAATATCAAAAGGTGATTATTCTAAGCCAAAGTAATTCTAGCCCCCATGTCTACTTTAGGATGGGTAATTTTCACTCTTACAAAAGAGCATTGGTATCTCTTATTTCATTATTAGATTTCTGCGGAGCAACAAAGCTCTTCAGACCAGCATTGTTGGTATTTTTCTTGTTCTTGTTCTTTTCCAAAGCGATCAAGGTGAAATCAGCCTTGTAACCTAGATTTTGCTTTTTATACTAAGACGTAAAACCTAATACGATGGGCTAACTTTCTATGGTCATATTCTCGTACTACTTATTATAATTAAAATGTCAAATTATTTCTAAGCAAGTCTGACTATCGTAAAAGCAGCGTGAATCAGAAGCTGGTATTTATTTTTTGAGGCGCCAGTGCTATTAGATTGAATGATAAGCATGATCTTAACAGGAACAGAAAGAAGGTTGTGTTTTGAAGGTTGTGTTGTGTGACACTACTTTACCTCACTAAGTCGGTAATACAACTATGAAATAGTTCTTTCCCAGCAGAGTTTTTTCAGCAGGCTCACCACTGTTCATTTTATAATATTAATGAAATGTTGAAGAAGTTTAAAGGACTATCAGATGGAAATGTTATTTTATAAATTAATACAGTAATTATGTCCTGGACCGAAGTAAGAGAAGAGTTAAACAAATCTGATATTCCAATCGCAGATTACTACTCATTCGTACCTGTCTGATCTATTGATGATGTATCTTCATACGATAAGTAATTATGAAATAGAAATCAGCGAATTTGCTTTGATATAAATTACTATTTTTAGAATTCGGCACCCAGTTTCATCACCTTCTGTGCCACTTCATTGGCCAAACCATCATAAACCAGGAGAAAGAATAACTATTAGAACATCGGAATATGTACGCTTACAAACAGACTTTGAACAATCAATGCAACGGACGGTGTTGGTTCTTAACATTAAAGAAGTTTGTAATACTGAACATTTTGACAGATATGAAAGGTATATTTTAACTCTTCTCACAAACGTCACTAATTTAAAACTAATTTGATGTTCCAAAATTTAGCATGCCAAACAAAATTTATTCAGGGTATTGCTGTACCAATGCAGTGGCAGTGCAACACTTGCAAATTGCCAAAAAAGTTTGCACCAAATTTCTCTACGAAATAGGCCATAGTTGTAGAAAAATATTTTAGTAAACTCATAACAGAAAGAGGCCAAATGAAGTTCAAAGGAGACCATAATTGATAGAAGTTGTAATTTTTGCTTGAAATTCAGTTTCATCATTCTTCTTGGTAACATAAGATGACTTGCAATAACGTGTTTAGTTGCCAGAGCTGGGTTATCACAAAAAAAGGATTTTATTCTAACAATTGCACATTAGACTTGAACATATAGGTGAAGACATCACTTATATTGAGATATTGTAAAGAACTGTAAAGAACTGTATCGTGAAAACAGCTATAGAAACAATAGGATACAACAAATTACATCACAACAACAGACCCCACAACTTAGAAATATAACAAATGTCAAGTAAACAGAAATATTTGAGAATTCAAATAAGTAATTGTAATAACACCAACAAAGCAAAAGAAATGAAAACAGAAAGAAATCAATTATTGTACAAAATACAACGAAAACTCATCGGACTATTCCATTTCAAAAAGTAGTTCATTGATCAAAATTCTTCAATACTTGAACCTTTTACTGACATGCAAAGACAACTAATGCATCCAACATCGAATGAAGAAGTATCAAAGAGCATTTCTAAATTGAACAACAGCAGGTCAGCAGGATATGATACCATAACTGCAGAATTAATTAAATATGGTCCTGAAATTCTCCAATCGATGATGAAAATAATATTGAACAACTGTTTTGAACAACACAAGCAATTTGATATTTGTAAAGGTATTTCAGTAGCTCTACAAAAACCTGGCAAACCGAAAGGTCCGGTCATTCTTCTATCTATCATTCTGAAAAATTTATCAAACATTGTATTACAACTCATTAAACCAAAAGTCAAAATCACTGCAGATATCATTTGGACTCATTGATGGATTACATCAGGTGCACAAATAGTGAAAGAAATAGTATACATCATCGGGATCAAAAGCACTTTTCTTGACAAAGACGAAACTAGAATGATCAGATTTCTCTTAACCAATACTTCTCTTGAAATGAAAACGAATGATATCAAAAATCAACCAGTTGAAAGTAACATCGGATCATCTCAAGGTGATGGACTGAGTGGAACTCTATTTAACATTTATTTCGAACATGTTCTCCGATTACAACTCCAACAAAACAATCTAACTTTATGCAGAATTGTCCAAGTTATGGCAGTAAAAGGCTGGAATGCATTCATAAACTTGGATATTGAACTCAACAGAAGGTAGTTGAGGACAGAACAGCAGTAATCGACTAGAAAAGGGCAAATTTGCATCACTAAAAGCACTGGGAATGATATGGAAAATTGAAGAAGATTTGTTTACCTTCAAGAGTAGTTCTTTTAAAGGCAATAAGAATTCCAGGATTGGAGTTTTTGGTGGCTGAGTAGAACTTAGTTGGCCTGAGAAGATAAGAAAATTTCACATTTTACCAATTTCGGTCAAATTAACCAAAACTATTCAAGGAACAGGGCATAAGAGGACCTGTGTGTTTTTCTGCTTGCTTTCAGATTTAGTCCAATTGATCATGTCTGAAAATAGCACCTATTTTCTAGATGCAAATACATAATCTAAAACAATTAGACGAAGACTAAGACAAAAACAATGACTTCAAATAAAGAAGGTATAAAATGGCCTTTTAATCCTCTATTTGGTTTTCACAGTGAACAATACTGTAAAATTAATTTATTGTAGTGGCAGAAACCTGAAAAAATTCGCAGGTATTAAAATTTGTTCGGAAATTTTCGAGGGTATAAATTTTCTAACATATTTCACGGGTATTTAATTTTTCGAAATTGACCAAGATTCGAGTAACTCACGAAAATTAGTACCTGCGAAAATTAGTACCATTAAGGTAGTTGCTCAAAAATGGTTCATCATAAGGCGAATGTGCGTGGCAAATTTGAGTTAAGTAATTTTGTGTAGATCCTTTGCGTGTAAGGCATAAATTAGGTAATGCATTGCGTAATACATTGCTACACTATCTACACTACACACAGACAGATTTAGGCTGTAGTATAAAAACTATAGTATAAAAAATACAGTATGAGAACAATAGTATAAAAACAATAGTATAAAAACAATAGTATAAAAACGAGGGTATAGAAACAGAGTAAAAAACGATGGTGAAAAAGAAAGAGAAGGCCGAGCAGCAGCTAAGTAGTATCTTCTATCAAAAGATGAAGTATTCTCTGGATAGACATTTTGAAGGATTTGAAAGCTTCTGGATGATGGTTGAAAGCTTTTTTCAATTGCTTGTTGATGTTTTCAGCAGATGCTCCTTGGGATATCATGCGTTTCAGCTCTGATATGATTGCACCATAAAAATGTTGTGCTAGGAATATTACTGCACTTGTTTGGCATCGAACGATAAAAAATGAAAAAGGCATTGCGTTTATCATAAAGATTGTAAATAAACATCCCATCCTTGATAGTAATGTCAAGATCAAGAAATGTAGCGTGAGTACTTTGGTGCTCTACCTTGAGTTCCAGCTCAGGTGGACAGATTTCTTCAAAAGAATGAGCAAATATACCCCCATCATTCATAGCTAGTAGATCATCAATAAAGCGAAAAAAGACTGTGGAATCTATGAGCCTCAGCTTTGTCACTATACATAAGAGTAGAATTGTGTTTGCATTCATATTCATACAGATACAGTATGTTGGGTCAGTATGGAGTTGCCGATATATATATTGAAGATAGTTATATCTGTCATTTACTGACTCTGAAGATCAGAATAAGAGGACTATAATAAAAACATGAACATAGAGGAAAGAAAAAATAACAAATATATATATTTTTTGGGGGGAGGGGGGGGTGGGGGAGGGAAAAACTTGTAAATCGCATGGTCTTGATAGAAAAACCAGTTGGTATTGAGATAATGCATGGCTTGTTATTGCAGTTATCGCACGTCATAAAATACATAATGTTTTGTGATTTACAGTTACTATTATGATAATCTTCATTTACTAAGTAGTTAGGTCGACCAAATATTAATTTTTTTCTACATTTTCAGCAAATTCCTTTTTATAGTTTTTATTACAAAGACTTGATATTTCGCATGTTTTAATTGTTAAATGACTATTGTAATTAGGTGTTCCCAACATTTTATATTACAAAAAAAGAAGATCATTTTTAAATGATTATTTTCAGCCTTAAAGATTAGAATAATTATTAAGAATCTGCTTCAAATAAAGTGCATATTTATGTAGTGTATGACGTGCTGCATTTGTCCACATTTCAACCTACTATTTTAAAATTCCATTATACAAAGACTGATTTGAATGTGAAAGAGGACACAGCGTTGGGTTTATTGTTGAAAAAGAAATTTATTTTCTGGTTATAGATTGTCTATATTTATCCATAAGTATACATTAATCTACAATTTATATTATATATTATTGATTAGAGATCAAGGATTATTAATAAATTTACCCATAATTATAGATGAGGCGGTTAATTCTCAAGTTATTTTCTCGAGTTATTTTTTGAGATATTTGAAATGACGTCATAATGACGTATGTACCAAAATTAAATAACTAGAGATTTTTATTTATGTTAAATTTCCCGAGTTATATAACTCGGAAATTTAAAAAAAATTGAAATCTCGAGTTATATAACTCCGAAAAATAAAATAAAATTGAAATCTCGAGTTATTTCGCATTTTTAATATAATGTTAAATTAGCACCAACATTTGCAAAGAAAACGGGTTTAGGAAAAAAAACTAATGGTATATACAAAATTTTATTTGCCGAAATTTATGCCTCTAATGTAACGAACGTGCTTCCATATTTAACTTTTTAAAAAATTTCACGTGGTATCTAGCTACTTTGAGATTTTTCACTTTGGAATTTAAAGTATGAGCTCTCCTTCGTCTAAGCAACTACAACTTGGGATACTTTATACTCTGCAAATATGAATGTATGACAAATGAAAACATGTCGTTTGAAAACCCATATTCATATGGACTTAAAAAATAATGCACATTAGCTGCTATTTCTTTGAGAAGTTTTTTTCATTTTGTTTTACATGATGATAGGGAGAGTATGTTTGTTTGTATCTGTTATTATACTTACTAATTGTCTGGAAACTTCTAACATTTATGTCTAGGAACATTTGAATTAGCCTAGTATACTAATCTCTCTTTTTTTCTTTTTTTCGCTTGAAGTTGAATTTGAGAAAAAAGAGAGCTTAGGAGAAGCGAACCACGTGACATAGTTAAATATTGC
>JAUELI010178963.1:0-11122 GCA_031471325.1 Catablema vesicarium
GTTGGCGCGCCGTTAAATGCATTTAAGGTCACTTCCACAGTTGCAAGTTGTGGAGCCACCAGATTTTATTATGTTTGATCAAGTGAAGCTCATTTTTCTATGAAATAAACTTTTGCTAAAAATGACTGAGTCTAAATTTTTTCGAAAATCTTGGACAAAATATGCGTAAACTCTTCCAATTTATCCGCTCCCCCCTTGTTTCATTGTTGAGATGGGTCTAAATTTTCTCTTTCCTCATAGTTCGCATTGGAAAAGCTAAAACCAGACACTGTAACCGACCCAAAACAAGGTTGTGGGGCGCAAATATCACAACAAAATTTAAAGTACCTCTTTTTTGTGCACTCTCAATTTTCCATAACGACCAAATTAACAATGCAACAAATTCGAAGTCAAAAATTCCCTCACCCTCAGTAGGTTCCAACAGGAAAAGGAAAAATCAGCCAGTGTAACACGTAAACAACATCGTCACGAGGCGCCAAAACAGCCAATATTTCCCCCAAAAAAATTTTATTCAAAGTTTTATAAAAAAAAAAAATTATTAATTATTTTTTCCCGATCATTTACTCTAACTACAATCCATCACAAAAAATGACTGCATACTGTTTGGTCCAATCTCCAATTTGACTACACACACACCAACATAAATACTGTACTACAAACTTTCCTACCACAGTACACACCAGTCTTTTTTTCCAAATTTCAATTTACAGGCACGTACGGGACAACGTAATTCATAACACAACACATCCAAAAAAGAATCATTCAACTAAACAAAAAAAATTAGCAATTACCTTGAGGATAGTGTACTTTACAGTCCACGCTCCAACGCTCCGTTTTCTATTAATGTTACGGTCCATTTATCAAATCAAAATATCGATTGTCTCGATGTCGTTTGTAGAGAAATGATTTATGTCAAAAAATATAAACATGGATATTTCAAAATGGCAGTTATACGAAAAAGATCTGCGATGAAGAACATTTCCCGCCTTTTGGAATTTTATTGGATGATTGGACAAAGTTTATGCGGTAAATGTTAGCGAATCACGTTGCAGGGTTTAAAAACTACACATCATCTATTCTCTGGCAGACAGCTTAGGAAAGACTGATCATCGGAGCGCATGCATGGAGCACGAAGTATATTATACATTTACAATTTATCACTTCTGTGCTTGTTGAACCCTGAACTCTTATATAAAAAAGCTTGCTTCACTTCCCAGCTAGCAGACTAATAAGAATTTACATGCAATATAAGAAAACAGGTTTTATATTTGGTACTTTTGTTTTAGATTTTAGGGCTACTATAAAAAGGTTAGGGCTATGGTTGGGGCTAGGGTTAGTATAATGACCACAACATAGCCCTCTAAAATTATCTTGTGGGGGATGAGGGGGTTCCTGCATAATATGTACCTAATCTCTAGTAAGCCGTTATTTTCGAAGGGATAATTTAGTCTTTTATTGTCTTATACATACAATGGGCTACAAAGTTACATAATTAGCTATAGCTTTATAAAAACTCAATATTCTTCAAAACTGTGAAAGCAGATGCTTGCAATGATATATATAATAGGTTTGAGGAAAAAACAATGAACTAAAAATTTTAACCTGAGAAAATTACCTGCTAAAATTGGGGATTCTGGATTGGACTAAAATGGCAGATTGCTGTGATTTGTTTTATATGTTTGATATTTTGAACAAAATTTAACAATATTAACAGCATGATAAATTAGATTTTTGGGGGAATGAAAAATGAAATGCAGTATACATTACAACCCAATTAGGCCAGAAACTGTCAAAAAGTACATTTTTTTGCAGAAGAGTACATTTTGTGTATTTTTATTGGAATAAAAAAATAAAATACATATTTATATACATTTGGTAACAAAAATATTTTTCTTCGCATACATTTGGGCCCCAAAAAGGGGGCATTCAAAACGTATGTCCACCGAGATGGAGAGAGAGGGGTTTCACCAAGAAGAAAACAAAAACAAACAGGTGGATGGGGTGATCTAGTTACACACAGTACGTTAGCTTTTTGAAATGCCAATTTTTTAACACTTGTGGTGTACATACCATAACTCTCTTTTTATTGAAATATTTCTCTCGGTTTTTCTATTTTTACCATTATGTTTGAAGTTTTGACTGTGTTTACACTAAGAAAAAGTAAGGGGGGGAGAAGGGGTGAAATTTAGAATTTGTATATGTACATGAGGTGGGGGTCAGTCAAAACAAACAAGAACACTCAAATTTCCATGATTTCGAGCAAACATACTTTTTGGATGCCCCAAAAAGTCAAAAGAATTATTTTTGCAAATTCTCACAGAAATTGAAGCAAGAAGATAACAGTTAGCTCAAGTATAACAAAATAAAAAAAGTTCATCCCCATCATGTCTCCATGATCTTCATAAATCTCAGAATCTCTCCTGCACTGACTCTTTTGATGCTACAGCTTAATACTTTACTTAAAAATTACAGCCTTTTCACATTCAACAATTTCATGTTATTTTGCATCCTGGATAGCTATGAAATGCTGCAAGTTTGCTCGACAACACTGTTTTTTTGCAAACAAACTTTATGTTTATAGTAGTACTTTTAGTTTTATGCCAAAACGAAATAGCCAGGAGACCCAACAACTCTTAGCCCGCTTACTTCTCGCTGTGAGGGAAGCAGGCAAAAATTTCCTAGGTACCAAGAAAGTGTATTTCTAAAAAAATTCTGACATTGATTTTTTTGTTGATTTGTTTCTCCAGTTCATTTCTAACTCCCCGCTTAGGATGAAACTTTAAAGCCTCCTTGCATAGCTAAATGTACTTTATATCTGAAATATAGCTTGTAAAGTTCAACAATCATACTCAGTGATTTGTGCATAATTCCAGTAGTCTTTTCGAAATCTCTCAGTCAATCATGATAAATATCTTTTGAGTACATAGTAAGAGCACGATAAAGTAATGAATTTGTCAAGAAAAAGGATATAGAATATAAAAATCCTCCCTCCTTACAGTATAAGTGTAAATTTACCAAAAACTTGTGACTTTCTATTTCAAATTCGTTCTGATTGGTCAAAAAGATTTATATCTGCAATTTCATTGGATAAAAATTAAATAGTGCGGTATTTTCACGGAATAACAACCAACATCTTCGTACGGTGTTGATGAATAATGCTTCGTTTTTCTCCGAACAGTGCCCGGTAATATCCGGGTTATTGGGAAAAGTTGCGAATTCCCCTTGACAATCGGCATTATCTGTACATTTTATAATAATTAATCATATCTATGTTTTGTATTTGTAAAAAAAACTTTCTTTTTTCTGCAAACTTTCTCATTGCATTGGTTCATTTTATTTTTGTGTGTTTAAAATCAAATAGGTGGAAAAAAGCACAATATAAAAAAATCAAAACAAACTTTCTATTGGTTTTAAAAGACACAATAAGACAAATCGAAACAAGTTTATGCTCAAAGGTCCTGTTTAACTAATTAAATATTAATAACAACTAATTAAATATTAATAACACACATAGTTTTGTGCATGTTTTGTGTTTGCTCAAATTTAAGTAATATGTATCAAAATCTTCATTGTTTTAAAAATATACTTAGACTTTCAGTAGGTTATTGTTTTGCAAAAATAGATAAACAGAAATTAACTAGAAACATACAGTTATAAGATATAAGATTAAACACACAATTAACACAAAAATAACATAGAAATAACTTGATTTTAGACATCTCGCATCGGATTTTAGAGAGCTCAAAATAATATATAATATCCAGCATGCTGCATGCGATATTTTGACAAGGAACGCTATACTAAACATCAGATGTTTTTGGCCACCTGCAGATTAGAACACCCGGAGAATACTGCAAAATTCTGTAAAATACATCGTTGTTGCTTGGTCAGAACTACAGCAACAATAATGTAAAGTTCGCAAAATAACCTTGGAACAACATTTGATCAAACGTTGTTGAACGTTATTTTGCGAACTTTCAACAGGATTTTGTCCAAATGACACAGTAGTCACCCAGTATACATAGCCTCCCTTACATAAATGATGTTCTGTTTTATTCATGAAATAATTACCATATTGTCATCATCTGGTGAGTTGAGTGCCAGTAGTGATGGAGAAAAAACAATACAGTGAGTTCTTTATCTAGACTGGTATTTATAATATAATAACTAACAAATACTTTCGCAGGCAGAAACTTTTGCTGGGATAAACTTTTGCGGATCAGGGTAACCGCCAAATTCTATAATTTTGCGGGCATAAACTTTCGCGTTTCACAATTATTCTAAAATTTGCGGGGATAAACTTTTGCGCACGCAAGATTTTTAATATTTTGCCGGGATAAACTTTCGCGTTTCTCCAATTTTTCTTAATTTTCAAGGGAATTATTTTTTGCTAATAACTTCACTAATAAATGATCAATAATGCTGTTAACTAAATACAGAATTTGTTTAATTTCTCCTTTATCAATAAATAATTATCCTATTTTTGTATGAACCAAAAAATGCAAAATATAATTTTTTTTCAGAAAAATTTCGCGGGATAAACTTTCACGCTTCGCTTAAATATTGCGTTTCGCGGTAGAAACTTTCGCAATTAATGCCGAAAACCGCAAAAGTTTCTCTTAGCAAAAGTTTCTCCCACCAAAGTATATATTATTATTAAAGTACTGTGGAATGGGGGTTAAGGAAATTTGTTTACGTAAAGGCTTTCCACTCATAAATGTGGTGAAGAGTTGTCATAGATCAGATATTTTTAGGGCCTTCTGTGATCTTGTTATGTTTCAACTAGAATATAAATTTAGCAAATATATACCAATTTTTATTCTACATGGATACTCATGTTTTTTGAAGACATATGTTGGTGTGTTATGTAATTTTCCTGGCAGTAATGTCTAACTGTTTATGTTTACAGATTGGAAAGTGATTTTGATGACGATATTTTGATGCTAGATCCATTTAAAAGGAAAAGAGTGGAAGGTAACGAACCAAGTGATTCTTCAAGTGATTTTGATGACAGTATTTTATTAACTGATTTACTTGAACGTACAGTTGATGTACAAAAGTAAGTATCTTCAATTCGTTTCCTTTCACATTACAATAATTACCACACACATGAACTGTACCTTTTAAAATAAATTTTCATACTAACTTTGTATTTTTCTCCACATTTTTGTAAAATCCACGGAAATTATTCCATGCAAAAACATGTTATAACTAGACATCCTCGAAAATTAATCTACGCAAAAATTAAAAAAGTAAGATGCTGTACTGCTTATGCCATTAGCATTGCTTTTTTTAGAATGCATATGCCATTAACATTATATCATATTAATGTTTCAGATCTGACTTTGGAGATACTGAGCTGGAAGATTTTACAGAATCAGAACCAGATATCAAGAAGGTATATCATGTTATTTATGCTATATCTTATCTCGGACTATTAACCAGTTGGGTAGGATCTTCTGAGAAATAAATTATGCTAACTAAGGTATCAAAAAGTTTAAAGTAAGAAACAACAAGGAACGGAGTAAGATATGAGAGAAAATTGACAAAATGTGAAGGACCATCTAGACACTAGCCAGTTTAGTCTTAATTTTTATTTTTAGGATATCAATTTATCAAGCAAACCTCTTTTTTGTCATCATAATAATTTACCAGTCTTACTACAAACCAATGAACCAATAGGGAATGCAGATATTGTTCGAGCTCTCTTGAATCCCCAATTGAACCCTGATATTATTTGTGATAGTGTACCAATTAGATGTCAACGTAACATGGCATTTATTGTGAACATGGATTCTTTGGATTCAACAAATAATATTACAGCTGATGACAACGGATCATATGAAAATAGTTATCGGAGGAGCATGAATGTTTATGTAACAGTTGAAGAAGATGATGTAGCAATAAATGGCTTGAGTTTAATGCAGAAAGAATATGTTGATGGTGATTTGTATATTCTGTCAAAGTATAATGGAATCTCAAAATCAGCACGTGATTTTCATCGCAGAATTGTTCGTTTGAAAAAATTAGGTAGTAATTACTTCTATCGATACTGTCTAGTACAATATATATTTGATGGAGTGGAACACCCATTTGAGGTAATTGCACACGGAAATGCCAAAAAGAAGTTAGTGTATAAACAGACTGCTGCTAGTTTACGTCAACAGCTAAAAAATCGTTACAAGAGATAAAACAGCTAAAGAAGCTGTTAATCAGTTAAGAACTGAGGCTGGAGGTGTATTGTTGGTGAAGTCTTCCTCTCTGCTACCACGAAATATCACACAGGCTAAGAACTTCAGGCGAAAAAACAACAATACTACTACTCCAAGAGATACATTAGCAACTTTGATGAATGAATGTAAACGAACATTGAACAAAGATAAACAGATCATACAGAAAGTAGAAAGTGCTCCTGAACCTATGTGTTTAATAGGCCCAGAATCAGTGTTTACAAATGTCGAGAGATTTTGTTGTAAAGCACCTCAAGGCTTGAATGCAGTGTTAACTGTTGATCCTACATTCAACTTGGGAGAGTTTTACTTTACTCCCACCACTTATAAAAACCTAGCTGTGATACAAACAAACACTGGAAAACCTAAATATGAAATGAGACCTGCATTAATACACTACCGCAAATTATTCTCAACTTATCACTATATGTCATCTGGCATGGTCAGTGTAAATCCAGGTATTTCTAATCTCAAGTGTTTTGGTACAGATGGTGAAACTAATCTTTCCACTGCGTTTAGTAAAACATTTTAGGGTGCAGATCATCTGCGATGTTTCATACATAGCAAACGCAATGTAGAACCGAAGCTTTCCTCCTGGCATGTACCAACTACTTCAGCAAAAGAAATTGTCAAAGATATTTATGGTAATATCCAAGGCAGTCATAAAAATGAGGGTTTGGTTCATGCTCAAGATGCTGAGACATTTAATGTATTGCTATGTTCATTGCAACAAAAATGGACCGAAATAAATAGTCAGTTTTTTGATTGGTTTGAACAAAATATTGCTGGTTATATGTCTAAAACCATGCTTACCAATATTCGTATGAGAAATGGAATACATGACGAATTTACAACAAATCAAAGTGAAAGTTTAAATGCAGTAATTAAACGAAAAGTATAGTACAAAGCAAATGAACTTCAAGATTTCATTTCCCATATGAAGGCCATTTACGAAGTACAAGAAGAAGAAGTCAGAAGTGCCTTCGTCGGAGAAGGAGACTTTACTATGTCTTTGTATTTTGAAAACTTTCAAATTGGTGAACAATATTATACTATGGAAGAGGTTGAAAGAAGAACACTAGAGAAACGATTTTACCAATACAACATTGGCGATGTGAGTACCATAGCAATCACTAAACAATCTGTATCCGGAAACCATATTTTGCCCTTTTTAGAGGTTAGTCACTCTTTCAATCTGATACAAAACGCCAAAAGAATGTTGGAATTAGGTGGCGTTGTTCCGTTTGCAGATTCATGCTCATTTCATGTGATCAATTCTGAAGGAAAAAAACCCCATTATGTGCGCACATTGTCAAATGGTACTTTTATTTGTGATGAAAAAGATCTCAGAGTTGGCTGCATAAGTTTTAATGCTCACGCTGTTTGCTCGCATACATATGCAGTTGCTCTATTTCTTGGTTATGAACAGAAATATGTCGAGTCTTTAAACATTATATCAAAACCAGCGAACCTGACAAACATTTCTAAGTTTGGAATGAAGACAGGTGCTGGAAAGAAAAGTGGAAGTGTTCGTCGAAAATCAAAAAGTCTGTTGAAAGTGTCGGACCATTAACTGCAGCTAAGAGCCCAATTAAATTGACTATCCGCAAAACACCAGTTGAACATGTTGCTTTCAAGAAGTCAAAACAAGAATTTGAGCTGATTTTGTTAGTGGACCATCCAAGAGTTACCACTTGTGCAGGTTGTGCAATAAAATTTCCCAGAACATCGTCTAAACAACCATATCCACCACCAGATGATGTAGCAATATCGCATCCTGAAAAAGCCACATGGCGTGATAAAATTACTGGTGTATTGCTTACATCATCGAAAATAACAAATCGTTATTACCATCCGAATTTGCTGTGTATTCGAAATGGAAATGGTGGTGGGAATACTGATTTTTCATTTGAACTGGTCGATTGCAGTACAATTCGTGACAAACTTGTCGATGTACATATTGCCCTTTTGAAACGAAACTTTGGGGAACATGTTACTATTTAGTTACATTCTTGCTATATATGCAGTATCCATATTTTTGTTGTAAATAATTGCAGGTCGGTGTATAATTTCAATTGCAAAACTAAAGCTTTGAAAAAATAAAGTACATTTTCACAACTTTATAGTAAGGCTGACATAAATCAAAAAAATAGGAACAAGCTAAAAAGTGTAGTTTGCAAATGCTTTTTGTGACTACCGTTATCTTATTTTGAAAGGTGGACTTCATTTCCCAGAATGCGTTTGTTCATTTTTTATTATTTTTGTTTTCTTAAAGTTTTGTTTGATCCATAAACCAAGGCAAGTCTTGAAATAACGGATAACACCACTTGTGTATGCATCCGTCAGTTTAAAACTTGCTCTACTACACAATTTTTTTATATAAAAAACTTAGGAGTTCTCTCTAAACAAGTCTCTTTAAAAATAGGCAAAGTAAACATGCTTACTAGTACTCGAGTAACAAATCGTGTATCACGTTATTCACGTTATTGTTAAGTTCGTTAATTTTTGACATTTTGTATCAAGGGGCATACATTTAAGACGTCCACAAAAAAATGCCAATTTTCTGATCCCCCTTCCCCCTCTGTGCGGATGTCATAAATCTATGCCCCCATATCAGTTTTGTTGTTCACGAAGTTTATTTTATTTTCAAACATATACATACATTTCTTGAAAAAAAATCATACCAATTTCAATGTATTAAGACCCCCCTCCAATCTACGATTTGCTTTAAAATTTCTAACAATGAAATCCTTGAATTTTTTATTTTTCGTCTAAGCAAGATTTTTTTGGTACGGTGGAAACATTTTTACACGCTATATTCGAATTTAGAGGAGAGTTTGTCCGGGCAGAATTTCAAGTATTCCGGATTTTGTATCATGTATTACGCGTTCTGGATTTGCCTTTACGTATTCCTTTGTTTTTAACAATCCGAAAATCTGATTTTATCATGGACCGTAAAATTGATAGGAAATGGAGCGTTGGAGCATGGACTGTAAAGTACACCTTCCCAAAAATTTGACAGCCAAACTAAAAAGCCAAAATCTGAATAACTACCAAAAAAGATTTTAAAGACACAATGGAAACAAATTACCAGATTAACAAATTACTACATTACCAGCTTCACACCTATAATTAAAGTTAAAAGTCTATTCTACCAAACAAATCCAAAAAAAAGTATGGTAAATGTCATTTTGAACGTTCAAATCTGTTCGGAGACACAATGGATTATGGCAGTACCATCATGTTTCACCTTTAGAGATCATCAGTAGCACATAGTCATTTTTCTATGCTAAAACGCAAATCTTTTGCAAAGAAAAAACTAAACTTACTAAACTAAATAAGAGGCTTTAAAATGAAACAACCACAAAAAAGGAAGAACAAAAATAGCAAACAACTTTACCTTCTGCAATAGGCAAAATTTGCCAAAATTGTGACCAGCACAGCTGACATTTTTGAGCATTAGATAGGAGTGAGCACATTAGGCACTATAGCTTAAATAACATGCAATACATAACAAGAACAGTCCTTTCTTCTAACTTCATTATTAAAATTTTGTTGCAAATAAATTCTACCTCATTCCAAGCTTCTGCACTATTATTCTTACAGGACTTGTGATGGTGTCTGCTGTGACTGTGTATTTTCGTGACTTATGGCTTCTAAGAATGCTTGGTTTCAGAAACAATTGCTTTGAATCCACCCGAACGAAAAAGATCAATGAATACATTAGAGGTAATGCATGTCTTTATATACAACAAACAGCAATTGATCATAGAAACCAGAAGCACTGAAAAGTGAATGTCCTGATACGTGATAAAAACATATCTTAAAATCATAAAACAAACAAAAAGAGAAATGCCTTAAAAGGTCAATGTCCTAATATGAGACCAAAACCCAGCTGGCTTCAGAAATACCAATAAAAGCAGTAGTAATTAATGTCCTAATATATGTCCAAAACACAGCTACCAATAATAACATTTCTATATAAGACCTCGAAAAGTTAACAACATGCCCTAATAACTCAATGAAAGAGCCACAAAATAAAGGTCTACAAATGGTAAACAATCCAATCCAGGCCTTTTTGCATCAGATAAAATTTCGCATAAATGTAGCCAGTGGAGCTGAAATGAATGCACCATAACATATTTTGAGCTTCAGATATAAATTAGCTCAAAACTTTGTTATTAAATTTTTGTTTGCAAACATTGAATTACCCTTTTTTGTTCAAGTGAAGTTTCTTCGGGCTTAGACAATTTTTGACCATGTTGGTGTTATAGATAAGGTCAATTTTTGGTTGTCCGCAATAATTCTTTAGCCTACTGTTGGTTTCTATCAATTTTTACTCAAGATGATGTTTGTCTTTTCTAACAATTAGGATAGAAAATGCAATTTTAATTTTCGGATTAAATTCCCTCGCTAGATTTACTATGTTTTTGGCGCCATATTGATATTATTTGATAAATCATTTGTTCCTACATAGACTATGAGGTTGTCCGTTTTTTTCCGCAAGGATAGTTTCAAGTGATCTAATAGACCTATACTTGTTGCATCTGGGTAGTTCTTCACTTTTACATTGTGTAATTTTGATAAACCCCCTTTCTTTAATTCCATTGAGTACGAATCCCCAACAACAACAATATTCCTTTTCTCTGGTTTAAATCTTTTTTTTTCATTGACCTCCTTAGTGTCCCTTTGAGAGATAATTCACGTGATAATAATATTTACATTTAAGCAGGCTAATGCCTCTTTAAGATTAAACTAGACGCAAATATGCCTGAACAATCTCGCTTTTTCGGATGAATGTGCAGAATGACATGTTGAATTTGTTCTATTACCCGACTCTGACAAAACCGTTTCCCAGGGCCTAGCTTCTTTTGTAAATAGCATGAAGGCTA
>JAUELI010179074.1:0-11114 GCA_031471325.1 Catablema vesicarium
ATGAGAAAATGTACTCCGTTTTAAAAATATGACAAATATGTACTCTGTATTGACCAATCAGAATACAGATATTTTCCGTGCTGATGATAAACATCAAATATATGATAAAGTGAATAAGAATCTTAATAAAACATAAAACAGATCTCAAGAGAGGTAAAAAAAAGTTTTGCATCATGTAGTAATACAACAAAATCAAAAAAATCAAAATAATAATAAAATAATGAAACAAAAAAACAGGAAAAAAACATTGTTCACGAGAAAAAAAATTGTAAATTATTAAAAATGACTATTCTCTTATGACTTCATTCTTATGTTTGAAACAACAAGTAGCGGAAAACAAGAGAGAATTAAAAAATATTTCACGGCAGTTAACATTTTTTCGCTTCGTGAAATGAACAAAAATGAGAAGTGGAAATTGACTACAGAAAATTTTCCGTTCCTGTGCGCGGAAAATTTTCTGCAAGTGGAGAACAGCCTTAATGGTGTCAATTTCATCTGGAAAATATAGGAAAAAACATATAAATAACAAAAATATCAAAAATCAACCTCTATTTTTTTAAATTTGTCAAGCACCAAAAGTTTACGGCATATCCGTAAAGTGGGACCCGGGACCCAGGACCCTAGGTGGGACCCAGGACCTGGGACCTAAAATTCTAGGTGGGACCCGGGACCCAGGACCCAAGATTTTAGGTGGGACCCGGGACCCGGGATCCTAAGTGAGAAATTTCAAATTTCAAATTATTATTATAAATTTGTTTCAAAACTTAAGATACGGTTATTTTTTGTAGCACTGATTATACCATGATTATACATGTTGGGCATGGTGGTACTCTTAGTCATACTCCTATGTTTGTTCTCGCGTGATTATTGAGTGTCTATATTGGAGAGATTCAAATATATGGTCTCTGTATGTTTAGCCCCCAACTAACGTAACTTCATTAATACTATGACAACGAATTATTCAGCGAGTTCATTTCATATTATTATTCTTCTGTAATAGATTCTTGGAAACCCCTAGATAAACTTCTCCATAACGTTAATCCACCCCTTGCATTTATTACTTCAGATAAATTGATGAAGCATTCACCCATACAGCGTGCTCTCCCGCCAAAACTTTTTCGTCCATAAACTCTCATACGAAACATTACACGTTGCTCTGCGGGAGGTAATTTAAATTTAAATTTGAAATATTCATCTATCCTACATTGGTTTGTGTCTGTAATGTTATACCAATTTGTTTTTAATGCATATTTTTTAACAGGTAACACGACAACATGAATTTTTACTTGTAGTGGCAGTTCTCTATCTGTCGACATTACTCCATCTAGTTGTATAATTTTACCTGCTATATATTTCAACTCTCTTGAATATATTAAAGAAGTTTGAATGCTTAAATTTAGGGTGGAAACAATATTTGATGCGAACCAACTTGCTTTGCTGTCTAGACTCGATACAGAAATATCACCATAAGCTGACACCGATACTACTTCATCATTATCTGATGTTGCTGATTCTGCAAAAGTTTCATGTGAAGAAGTTACGTCATGATGTGATTTTTTCTTTTCCATAACTGGTGAAGATTCTTCTTCTGCATATAATGGTACTTCACAATAAGAAGAAGTTTTGTTTTTATTTCTATTTATACAACATCGAGTAATTGTGTAAATCAACAATATAATTACCAAGAGTCCTCCAAATATGATTGCAGTTGGAATATACCCTAAGAAAATAAAAAAATGAAAATGTCCTCTCCTCTGTCAGCACGTTTTTTAACGTTAAAACGAAGTTGTTTCGAGTCATTTGCCTGATAGGTTAGTACAGTTTTCACCCTTCGTTAGTGTAATAGGGTTTCACTAGAAAGTATGGTGAAATCCTATGAGTATATCCAGGGTGTATAAAAGTCAAATAAAGACATTGTCAAAATAGAAATCTTCTAAAATTAGTCCCCCTGAGAAAATAATTTTTTTTCATACATTAAAAGGTATTTGAAAAAATAAGGGAAAAGGGCAAACTCGAACCTAGAGGGGGGAGCTCACTAAACAAAGGTTATAGTTTTTAAAAATTGCGTTAGTACTGATATGGTTATAATAAAATATACCAATCGCGTTTTCAAGGCTTCTTCTCGCTCGAACCTCTTCAAGAGAAAAGAAGCCCTGGGAACGAGGTTGTAAAATATGTTTATCAGCATCTTTGCTAACATTCTAGCTTTAAAGCACATCATGGAATAACAAACAAATATAATAGGAAATAATGAGCCTATGCCTTCAACCTCGTTCCCAGGGCTTCTTCTCTCACGAAAATCGGAAAAGGCCCCGGAAACGAGGTTGCCTATGCCTTATGAAACTCATGATTATAATAAAACTAAAAACATTTCTTTCCTTTCACACAAATATTTGTTTTATATCATCGTTGGTTACTTACTCCGTAATAACAACCCAGTGGACAAAAACTTCCCAAAGTCCGCAAAATAACCTTAGAACAACGTTTGATCAAACGCTGTTCTAAAGGTTATTTTGAAGACTTTGAGCAGGTTTTCATCTACTAGGAACTACCTACATTACCAAGGATGGATTATATAACTACAAATATTATGAGACATGATAAATTGTGGTATGGGCATACAATTTGATGCAGAAGATTAGAACAAGAAGATTTTTCATTTTTAATTAAGCGATATTTCGCGCTAGCCACTGCTAGGCATTATCAAGCTATATGATCATGAGACATATAAGAAACCCTGGGAACAAGGTTGATGTTGAGGAGCAATTTTTGAGCATAGATTGAGGCTTTCCAGTAAACAACAACCTGTTCAAAGTCCTCAAAATAACCTTAGAACAACGCGTTCATCAAACGTTATGTTCTTAGGTTATTTTGAAAACTTTGAACATGTTTTTGTTTACTGATTCTATACTCGCAAATTACCCCTTTACATAGCTTATTTCCAGTTGGCAAAAACCTGCTCAAAGTCCATAAAATAACCTTAGAACAACGTTTGACCAAACGTTGTTCAAAGGTTATTTTGCCGACTTTGAACAGGTTTTTGTCCACTGGGTTAGCTTATTAGCTGTTATATAAGTTACATGCTTATCATACACCGCATTAGCGTTGAATATGCTTTAACTGTGTAGAAAAATATTGTATCAGAACTGATTACTTGATGTGATTTTTACAGTGTTATGAATACACGCAGTATATATAGTTTTAATAGGTGGGTAGCTATGGCACGAAATAAGCGTTTGTGTACAGAGACTTTTAAATAATGTTATGATTAGAATACGATCCATCCTTGACGATGAGATCCTCAATTTCCTGGTCGTTTTACTTTTAAAATAATAGTTCTTGGGTATTATTCGTTGCTTTCTGTATTGTCAGCTTAAAATCAAGAAAATTCTGAATTTCATTTTTTTGGTGACCAGGAAACAGATGACCAAATCTGTTTTCAAAATAAAGATTTTTTTCTTATAGACCATCATATTTCAATCATAAAAATGCTTCTAACGAGTCCCACGAACCTCCACTATATCATAGTCAGTCGACAAGTACAGTACAGTCAAATTATTGAATTAAGAAAGAAAGTAAACTACTTACAAGGAATAGCAGTCATAGCTAAGTTAGTTTATGTCATGTGTGTAATTTTATTTATAATAATATTCTTGTTCACTACACAGGAGAGCGTACAATGGTATAATCATTAAAATAACTTTTATTAATAATTATATTACATTGAGTTACCATAGATACCAGATTGTCTTGCTTTTAAATCTCACTGTGTAGCTTGTATAAACCTCATTATGTAGCTTATAAACCTCGCTATTCGTGCAAAATCTGTAACACTCTTTGAGTCTTTAAAAACCACTCAGTTCAACAACTCTACAAGCTTTTCAAATAAAAGCAACTCAGATTTGATTTCGACTAACGCAATGATGGTCAAATATAAACTGATATTGACAATTAAACATTCCAACTGAAATTTATAATTAGATATCCGTCTTTGGATAATCAAATGTTTTACGCACCAGAGGTTATTATCTAATCAACTCTATTTACCACATTACCACACTTAACATTTTGTAGATGGAATAAAAAAATTAAATCTAATAACCCAACCCGTAAGCAAAAACCTGTCTAAAGTCCGCAAGGTTATTTTGCGGACTTTGAGCAAGTTTCTGTTTAGCCTAATAAAATTTACTTTTGATTTTAAAGAAAAGAGGGAATACAAAGAAATTGATTTTTCCCCAGACTTTATATGCGATGAATATATGATCTCGCACTAATACACAGTCCGTATACGGGAATATACGGAACCGTATTCGGTAGTATTTCACACTGTCCACCTGTTCGTTCTATGTAGTTCACGAATGCATACAACACGCATAAAACTCAGCACGCATTAAAAACTTAATTTAGTGAGCTTTATAGTGTACTTGGTTATTGTAAGATCAAACACAGAAACCTCTATTTTGACTATTTCCTTTTATTGATCGCCTATGTAAATATATTTTTACATTTTGCCATGGTTCGGAAAAATCAAATGTAGAGAGACGCTTGATAAACATTCATGTGGCGAAATGTTCATGTCAAGTTAAAAAGTTAAAAATGTTGTGTTACAATAAACATCTAAAACCCAGCTTATATATTTACAGAAATGTTTCTATGAATAGTTCTAACCACCACCCAAAGAAAATGAAATAATATAAAGAACAACAAACTTTTAACGTTATTACGTGATGATGTAAAATATGATTAGTTGATAAAATATTTAGAAAAGAGTCCGTGCATTTATTATCATCTTTCAGTTCGCAAAAACTATACCTGCCGTGTGTGGTACATTGAGAAAAAAACTACTTTCGTTATTGAGCCAATATATTCTATTCTATTATAATTATTTGGTTAACCGAAAAAGTTGACTTATTTTTATGCCTAAATATCTCAAACGTTACATGGTCTTGAAATGTCAACTGTAAACTATAGAATTCATTTGTTATAGCATTTTCTGCCCTACCTTACCCTATAGATATCAGTATCGTATCGTTTATTCGTTTAGAAATTCAACCTACCTTGCCGGGGCAAGATGTTTTTGTGACGTTAAAACAGACGTAGTTTTGACTTTGAAAAACCTAACGGGGTCTGATGGAAATGTACTACTACTGTATTGACGAAAACAAAATTTACAAAATAATAATCATTTATTTTTAAACACCATATGATCATCCGAAGCTAAATATAAGAGCTAGAAAGCTAAGAAAGCTCTGTGGAGGAGCAATTCTTCTTGAGCAGTTCAAAAATCTCTCCCCCACATCTGATATTTGCAGTTACCTTGTTATCTTGACTTATAAAAGATGGATGATTGAGAAAGTTGCTGGTTGGAGAGTATTGGGAAAGAATGTTATATTAATACAAATCGTAAGCCGTAAATTTAGCTCACACCTGTTAAACTCTCCCACCCTTCAATAAGCAACTGTATTATTTATTTAAATTCTACTCATTGTAAAATATTAACAATTCTAATCAACAATAATTAATTCTAACTAACAGTAATTTTTATCAATTCAATAAATAAAATACTTCAAGCTTCATTTATTTCCAATCCCACAGAAAAAATTCCTAATCAATTTTTTCCCAACCTGATTTCCAATATTCTTTTTTACAAAAATATTCATGTGAAATTTAAACTGGACAACAAATAAAACAAAAACTCTTGTTGAAAATCCATCCCAAGGGAAGAATGTGTTTGTAAAAATAATTATATTGCTGACCAATCTGCTATGTATATCACGTGTCCCTTTTTTCATCAAAAAAAGATATGGCAAGACGATCGGTGTTTATGCAGAATTGTGACAAACTTTTCATAGCACAAGCACAAATATAAGAACCGAAAAACCGGTGGTCAATGCTCGAAATAATCACTGTGGAGGGGAGAGATTCGATTAAAAATCTCTCCACCGCAGTGATTCTTCATTGTTATTTGGTTTCCTTATAGCATCTACCAAATGGAAATGTTGTTAGGACATTATATTCAAATCCTTCTGTGAAGGGAGGGTGTTGATAAAATAATTTTAACTTAAAATTTGCGGAAACATTTTTACGGATGGCCGATAAAACTGAAGAAAAAGGCGAAATAAAAGAAGAGGGTAAAAGGAAAATCTGATAATGCATGGACATAAATTCACGCGGTTTTAATCGATATATTATTAAATATAAATAATTTTGCAGAGGAACGATTTTGATTGGATTTTTCGGAAATTTGTTTTTTGTACAACTTCCGTAAAAATATTTTCTGCAAAAATGATAAGCATTAAATTTTCTTAATTAAAATTAATTGATGTTATATAACAGCAACAGCAACAACAACAACTAGACCAGTCAATTTTTAAGTTCTAACTAAGGGTGTATTTGTTTCGGTAGTCCAAGTCGTCCATATCATCCGAATGATTGGACAAGAAAGACGATAAAAATGAGAGAACGAAAGAAATGGGAAAAGGACGATATGGACGATTCTGCGCTACCATTTTCAATGTTTACATTACTAACTAATACTAAAATATCGGTTAGCAAGTTAAATTATGCGTGAATAAATTATCTGTTTTAATTTTGTCTTGCTTAATCGAGTCTCTGTCAGTTATTCCGTAACATTTTTCTGGGACATCGGGAATAACGGATGAGAAGTACGATTTAAAAAGCGAAAGAAATAGGTAATTTGTCATCCGTTTCATTTTTATCGCCTCAGAGCTGGACGACATGGACGACGATGGATGATCATCTAAACCATTCAAATTGATTAAAAATATATAACTTTTGGATGACTTGGACGATTTAGACGACTTGGATGACCGAGACAAATACTAGATATCAAAGCTATCTCCTCCACATTGATATTCGTAGTTATTACCCAGTGGGCAAATACCTGTTCAAAGTCAGAAAAATAACGTTAGAACAACGTTCATTCGAACGTTGCTCTAACGTTATTTTGCTGACTTTGAGCAGGTATTTGCCCACTGGGTATATCCTCGCTGGAGATTACAACAAAAAAGTAAATCCCACTTAATATAATTATAAACCATAAAAAATATTTATGTACAAATCTATAAAATCGACAAGATAAACCAAACAAAATATAAAGAGCTAAAAATATACGTTGGTGTCCCCCGGAATTTTTAGATATCAATAAGTAACATTTGTAGTTTATGAGAGGGGGGGAAGGGTGTTTTCACAAAGGGTACCAAACTTAAAGAATGTTTCAAGAAAATCACTCTTGTGCTGCAAATGCATGAAATGGCAACAGAAATTTACAAATGAAAGTTGTTCAGTATATTTAACTGGGTATAGTATACTCTTATGAAAAAAAATTATTCTGGGGAGGGGGGTTGTCTGGTAAAATCTAAAATCTCTTGAAAACCTAAGAAATTTACTATGTTCCAGGGGGAGGACAAAATACATACTTATGAAATTTATTTGAAAGAAGGGAATGTAGGAATATTATTTGACTGTTTTTTTGGTATATCATTTAATTTCGGTTTCGTGTTAGTATTTTGAAATGTTTTTGATGATACGGGTACTTTTAATTGTTCAGCATTACTTTGTAAATTAAGCGCAGCAAATGGATCTTTATCACCTGGACGTGGTTGGTATTTTGGTTTGTTAGCTGGTCTTTGACCACTATTTGGATTTTGAGACCTTAAAAATCTAGTTTGCACGTGTGACTGATTTGATTGGAATTGTTCACTGCTGTATCTTTGCTGTGGAAAGTTCTGGTTCATCTGAGATGGATTTTGAAAATATTGTTGATTTTGAAATTGAGGCTGACTTTGGTACTGGTGTTGATTTTGAAATCGAGGCTGATTTTGATGCTGAGGTGGATTTCGAAATTGAGGCTGATTTGAAAACCGAGATTGATTTTGTGATTGGTTTTCCAATTGCATTTGATTATTGTACTGGTTGTTATTTGCAGGACTGTATTGCACTGCATTTAGATTACGTACAGGGTTATTAAAGACTTGAGGTTGATTGAATGACGTATTACCTTGGTTGAATTGTGGGTTATATTGACCACTAACCAGTTGGTTAGGTTGTTGGAAACTCATATTGGTTGGTTCGTTGTTACGGTTTTGTATAAAATTGCCACTGACAACATTTGAAGAAGTACTTGGTGTGAATTCAGTGCCAGAAAAATTTCCAAAATCACCAAATGAACTTGCTTGACTGTTTATATTTTGATTTCCTGCGTTTCGATTTTGTGGTGCATAATTTAAAGTGCTTGTTTGAACTGTGGTTTGGAGATTAGACGAGTCTTGATAATCCAAAGTGCTTGGTTGGACTGTGGTCTGTAGATTAGACGAGTCTTGGGGAAGATTTGTAGATTGAAAGTCTGCAAAGCCATCATCTAAATTTTGTAAAGTAGCAGGAGGTTGCACATGGTTTTTTTGAGATTCAGTAATAGACGATGAAATATCTTGAAATACTGAGTATTTATCTACTGGTGCACTACTACTGTTAGGTTGCAAGGGTACGTTTACACTGGATGGTTGCATGAAGGATATTTTCGCACTAGCTAGTTGTATAGTTGGCACCATTTCATTACTTTTATTACTATCTAATGATGTTTGACTACCTGAAAAAGATGCAAAATCTGCAAATTCATTATTTTTGGTATCACTAAATGTAGTAAATTCTGCAAACTCTACATTTTTTGATTGAGTTGGTGGTTGAACGATACTTTGTGAAGAAGATTTATTTTGTTGTTGTTGCTGTAAATTATATTGATTCGATATACTGTTTGAAAAATTCAGATTTGATCTTTGATCATCACTTGTAATATTTGACGAGAAGTTAGCATTGAAATTTGAAGTATTCGGTGCTTGAATTTCCCCAAGATCTACCATCTGGTTAAAAACCATGTTCATTTGAGGTAATTGATCATTGGGACTACTTACCACAGGTGGTTTATTGATAGTATTTGCTGGTGTGATATCATTATAAGTATCACTAAAAGATGGTTTAGCCATAGTGTTTATTGGGTCAGTAAAGTTAGAAAATGCAGAAAAATTATCATTTACTTGTGATTGACTGTCAGTAAAAGATGCAAAGTCAGCAAATTTATCATTTTTTGATTCATCATATGACTCAAAGTTTGTAAATTCCATCTTTTCTGATTGAGCATGACTACTTGGAGCTTGAAAACTGTTTGAAGATGAGAAATCTAAAAATCCTGATGTTGTATCAAAAGCATTGTGTGATTCAGGTAAGGGAATCTTGTTATTAGTTGAAAAATTTAAGTCGACAACAGGGGCTGATTGTATGGTTGAATGAACAGCATTGTTATGAAAACTTGAAGTGTTAAATCCACTTAACCCATCATTAAAATCACCAAAACTAGTGGATAACTCACTGGCGGATAAATTTGTTTCAGTACTTGTTTCTTGTTTTGGTACAGACAATGCCGCTGTTGAAGTAAAATTTGAAAATGCAGAGTTTGTGTTAGCTAAATTTTCATTTTCAACATTTGTCTGTACTGTAAATCCATTATTGTCGCTATTACCAGCTGAAAATTCGTTTGTACTGTCATCAGTTATATTTGAAAACACAGAATATTTATCATCGGGATCAACTGTACCATTATTACTCAATATAGGTGCAGTAGTAGTTTGTAAGGAAGGTGAAAATAATGATGAAGCTGTTTCAAAATTAGAAAAATCACAAAACTCATTGTCACTAGTTGGAATATTTGGACTTGTTTCTGATATTTTGTTATCTTTATTTTCTATAGGTTTGTTCAAATTAACAAAAGCATTGAATTCACATTTTGAATCTTGCATTGCTCCAAACTGAGCAACAGGAAATGAAGACTTTTGATTTACTGAGCTTTGATTTTCAGTATTTTCGGTCAGGGTTGTATCAAATGCAGCAAAATCACCAAAACTACTATTTGATATTGTCACATTAAACTCATCTGCATCTTTTTCTTGGGAATCAGAAGTAAAAAAGTTATTAGTATCTTTTGAATTGCTCACAGATGATTTTACACTAAAATCTGCTAAAACCGACGCAAAACTTTTATTATCAGTAACGCTAAGGTTTTCATTTTCAATTTGGTTAAAATTGGTATAAGCTGGAAATCCCATATCGAATGTTTCTTTCAGATCAGTATTATTGTTAGGTGGCAACGGGTTTATTATGTTTTTATTTGCAATTGAGGAGGTTACTGATGTCCCAGTACCATTTGGAAAGGACTTATCTGATACAGGAGATAATTTTGAAAAAGATGACAAATCAGATTTCGTTGAATCATATTGTAGTTGAAATATTGCAGAAAATTTATCATCTGGTCTTGGTAATTCCTTATTAACTTGATGTGTGGCCACTGGTATATTTGACTCTTGACTTGGAAAAGGATGAAACGAAGAATGATCATCATCATTGACACTCGCTTCTCCAAAATTAGCAACATTTTCAACAGAATTGACATTTATTGGAATATTACCAAAATTATTTCTAGAATGATCCAATTCGGTGCTTAGGTCATCATTATCTTGGTAGATTGCAGTTGCCTGCGATGATGCTTGATTTATACTATCTGTTTCCATGGTGTCTAATGATTTAGGTTTCGGATCAGGATTAAATTCAAGATGGAAGTTGGTTGCAGCATTTTCTTGATTCTCTCCTTCTTTTAATCCAATTGGTTCTGTACTACCAAAATTAGATAAGTCAATATCAAATAGATCAATGGTAGATGTTGATTCTAAAAACATGGAATAATTATATCATTCAATAAAAGCAACAAATGGAAAAGCAGTGCAACAAAATAATTCATTTCAAATAAATGAGAATAAAAATTCAATGATAATTGGGTGCTACAGAGAAACGTTGATAATCATGTGGCGCGACATTAGAGTTTTCTAGATTAAAGTATATTCCAAGGGTCGTGATTAATAAAATATAAGCTTGGTGGTAGAGTGAATCTTTGCTAAAAAATTCTTCCTTCACCCAGTGGGCAAATACCTGTTCAAAGTCAGAAAAATAACGTTAGAGCAACGTTCATATACTGGGCACATTTTTGTTGGTGGTATTTACAATTTTATCGAACCTTGAGTTAATATAGATTCACTAATTTCTTGTAT
>JAUELI010179185.1:0-11108 GCA_031471325.1 Catablema vesicarium
ATAAATCTTGCCGAGGCACGGCTATTTCAATAGATCTTGATAAGATGTGAGTCCTTCTTTTCTTATACGTCCATGGTTGGAGCTTTTTTACATTCTATAAGAGGAAAAAATACATTCATCAACCTCGTTCCCAGGGAATTTTATAGTTTAATATTAAACACCGAAAAAGAAGAGCATAGGGACGAGGTTTTGAAGTCTTCAATAAAATACAAACTAACAAAAAAAAAAAAAAAATAAAGATGATTTTAAGTGATTTAGCGTTTATGCAATTTTGAAACGTATCGTCATACCTTAAATCATTAATATGAAAAAATATATATATATATCGAAAGTGGCTGCGTCCATTCAAAGATCTTAGACCTGAACAAGCGCGATCAACATGCTTATTTTTGCACCAATCGCTGCCTTTGCTATTCATCGTTCACCAGAAGGCTTAATAATTTGTTTTGTACATATCAACTTCTAGAAGTGAACTAGAGGAAAGATTGACTAGCACTGTCCGGGTTGGGTAGTGTCCAACGGGGAAATGTCCATCGGGGAAGTGTCCGGTCGGGAAACTGTCCTGATACCGTGCACTTTGAATGGATAATCCCAAAATTCGTTGAATCAAAGGACATTGATGGTTTTGAAGAGACTGTAGAAGAAAATCTCTTTCAACTTTTTCGAAAGAGATAGTTGGCCTGACCATCCATAGGAACTAATAGTTAAGTTGATTGAATTAAGCCATTTTTACCAAGCTACTGATTTGCTTAAAGAGTGTTATGGGGAGAATTTAATAGTGAGCGAAACTTCTCACGAAGCTGTTCGATTGATGGCGTTATACGACTTTGATGATTGGCAAGATAAAGGGAGTGCTATTGTATCTGATAATCCTACATTAATAGATGATGATATATGCCACGAGCTATTGGGGACACATAACAATGGCTCATTGCATTCAAATTCAAAGACTCGCTTATGAATTATTTTTTGAAACAGAAGATTTTCCATTGTCGTTAAAGTCAAATTTATTAAAATATTATTTAGAAAATGATGAAATGGTCACCGGGAAAGGTGATGGTTTTGAAATACCAGTTCCTGCATCTGTCATTAATTGTTTTGTACCCGTTATTGCAAGAAAACCTAATTCTAACCTAGATGAAACCGAATTAAATGACAGTGCAATAGATACAACTGAAAATGACTCAAAAAAAGGAATTAGGGAATATATTTCTCAGAATACTGAGCACAATGATATTCAGGAAAGTATGATATTCAGGAAAGTTTAAGGAAAGTGTTTACAATTAAAGGTTTTGACAAAGACACAGTTACATCTTTCTTTACGATACTGCAAAGTGATAAATGGACCAATCAAGTGTTGTGGGAAGAACTAGTTAAGTATATAGAAATCAGCCATTACTTTGAAGCTCACGATTTTTCATTTGAATGTGACGAAAGAGGAAAAAACCTTATAACAAAATCAAATTTAGATGTCGCAATAGCATTGATGGATAAATATAACTTTACATATTGGTATGACAGTGTATGTTCTCTTATGTTTAAAGATAGATCAATTACTAATACTGATATTTGGAAGGGTTTGTTGGATAAACACCCACTAACAATGGCGCATTTGTTACATATGTATATGAAATCAAAACGATTCAAAAAAGAAAGATTTTAACCATTTTTATAAAAAATATAAAATAGACTACAGTTTGCACCGTTAAAATTTGTAATGAAAGCACTAAATTTGCCTTTTTTATTTGTATTGACAGTATTAAAGAAACTCACAATAGTAAGGAACCGCAAATTTGTGTAGAATACCATAGTCAAATTTGAATGAAACCGTCGTAAAAAATGAACGGTAATATTGCAGGGTCAAAAAACTTGGTAGGAATATAGACCAACTGTACTATACAAGAATTGACAAAAACTATTTTTTGATGACGTCAGCAAAAAATGACAAACATGTCAAAAGTACTGTGCCCTTTAAAAAAGGTTTTTTATTGATTTTAGTCTTACATTTTATTGATTTGAGTCTATAATTGAGTTAATTGTGTCAATAGTACCTCAATTTTGTCTTTTAGTGGGGGGTCCACGTGAAATTAAAAAAAAAAAAATCCAAAATTTTCAAATATTGTTGAAAACTTGGTTACTATGGCAACCACCCGAAATTTGTTTGGAAAAAAAACAACGCCATTCGAAAGCCAGATAAATTTTATGAAAAGTAACAAAATTTCATGAACACGACATTAATATTTAAAAAGGTATTTACGAAAAACGGAGAGGGTTAAATAGGTTTCCTTTCCTCATCTTCGTCATCATCATCTCCAATTGTAAGTACAACCCACCACGCACCGTTACGCAAGCTAAAGTCATTCTTGCGACACGCATACGATGATGCACTAAAAATTGGTTCTTTCATGACACCTTGCAATTACATCGTACGACTTTAAGAAGATCTTCTGAGGAGGTTCATATTCAACAGAAATAAAAAAAGTATAAAAGCTAAAAAGATGATGAAGGATGGAATGATACTGAGTACTCTAAGATATGCCTGCGGTGCACAATACTTATATATTTTGTTTTAGTTCCTTGATAAATAGAGATATACTTATTGTATTTATATAAAATTTGGCACAGTTATACATCAGACCTAAATTAGACCAGGCATATTTCAAGGTTTGGGCCACTTTTAACGGGACAAATGGCGATATGGATTTTCCTAAACATATACCATGGGGAATCAATAAAATCGATGGTAAATGGCCTATAGAGGGTTGCTATAGAAATACAGGGGGTTTTCAAGGTTGTACCCTAAAGGCTTTGACCAGTTGACCCAAAAAATGAAATTTCAACTTCATTTTTAGCTAAAACCACTTATATCATCAGAAAGCTCTTGAAAAACTATATAAAAGACATTTAAACGAGTTTAGTCATTTTCGTTTTTGAGTAAAATAAGGTTGAAGATAGTTTTTTTTTGACAAAATCCAGGTAAATATGGAAATTTTGACGTTTTTGAGGTTATTTTACTCAAAAACGAAGCAGAAAATGACTAAACTCATTTAAATGTCTTTTATATAGTTTTTCCATTCTTGTTTCTTAGTAATTTTCTGCCAAATCGTCTCATTAGATCTTTTAAACACAAAATGTGCTGAATGTGCTGAATGTGAGTTACAAACAAGGATTTTCAATTCGTCAAATAGAGGATTTTTGATTGTTACATAAAATACGTTTAAAAAGAAAAACAGAAGATAAGGAAATAAGAAAATTCACTAGGCGAAAAAATTTGGAAGAAAAGATCCGTTCCCGTACAGTACAGTTTTCCGGATTGGCACAGGATCATTACCTAATTTTATAAGCCAATCAAAACGAGTATTTTCTCTGCACGTTTATTTATTCATAGAACATTGTTTTTTTAAAATTAAAAAATATAATACCAATCATTGGAAATTGAACTATCCCATTTCGTACTGTTCCTGTACCGCTGAAATAGTTTGAGTGGAAATTGAGCATACTCGTTTCCAGTGCTTCTTCTCTCTTGACGTTTTAAATTGGTAAGAAAAGAGAGAAGGAAGGCACTGGGACCGGCCAGTTACGTGACCAGATTTCTGCTCACTATTTGAGTAATTCATGTTCACGTCATTATTAATTATCCTATAAATAGCTAGCCTAATTACTAAGCCCGTACGTTTTTAGAAAATCCGATGTTGATACCTCTGGAGAAAGAAAAAAGAGAGTACTTAGATCCAAACTTTTGACGTCACTTAAAATTTCAAACTTTAACAAAAAAACAGCAATTTGATTGTTATTAAATTATGCGACAAGTGTCCCTTTTCGACCGGACTTGTATTAAATTAATCTGGACGAAATAAATTTGCCACTGGTCTAACTTTTCATGATAAAAAAAAGAAATACACTCAAATGAATTTGAATAAATGATTATGATTAAAAATATCGTCGTCATGAATATTGTTCGAGAACAATGGGCATCGACAAATCAGCGCTCTCAGATTTCTGACGGCCGAGACTCAAGCCAATACTACCTGGCTCTTGCTATTTAGAAAGTAAATGAAAAACGTCAATATCCGATTAGAACAGGAAAAAGGACGTTGAATAAAAGAAGCAAAGAGACGGGATTCCTTGGCTAATAAATAGCATTAAGTACTTTCAAATAATCTCGACTCAAGTTGTATAAACTTCTCTATTGAGCTGAAACCTGTGTTTAGTCACGCCGCTTGCCCACCATATGCAATCTTAACCCATTGGTCAAAGGCTTTTGGGGGGCTCTTTAGGATTAGGAAGAGATGATGTACTTATTGTATTAAAATCAAACTTGGCACCAGTTATACCTCAGACTTTTTAGAATGATAATAAATGATTGGTGCAAAAATTTGGCATTTTTGGTGTCAAAATTCAAGGTTCTCAGTAATTTTCTACAAGAATCATCTAATTAGATCTCAAATTTAAACCTCAAATTTCGTGGAGATATATTGTTTTGCGTTTATGGATAAATAAAATTTTAAGAAATTTGGAAAACTATGCTGAATGTGAGTTAGAGACAAGGAGTTTCTATTCTTCCAATAGAGGCTTTTTCTGTAACAAAAAATACATCTGTAAAGAAAAACGCATTAGGTCAGTTACTGAAATTATTTGTAGTAAAAGTTATCTTCTTGTGAAATTAACCACCCTTGCCTCCAGCCCACCTAAACAAACCAACACAATTTTTCCCAGTAAAAGCTTACACTTTTTTATCTTCATTCTTGAAGAATGTTGAAGTTTTCATTACAAATTTCATTGATCGACAACACGCCTCTACAACCTAATGCAGCTAAAAACTACATGATACTATCCAAATTCAGATATTCTGTGATGAATGGATGAAGATTATTTATTCAAGCAAAATATTTCATGCGTTAAAAGAGCTCTGACTCAAAATAAGTAAAAATAAGTTTGGTGTAGGCGTGGTTTTTAAGCATACATTCAGGCTACATGGCTTGGATCTATGCTCAAAAAACTATCCCCCACATTTGGAGTTGTAGTTATCTCGATCGGTGTTGTAAGTCATCTATGATTATTTAGAAATTATTTTTCTATTGGTGCAGACGAATGGAAAAAGTGAGATTGATCTAAGTGTAGTCTCATTTGTGCATTAACGCTTAACTTGGGGACTATAATCTTTATAAAATTGCAAAAAGGTCTCCTTCTTCTTTTATGGGCAAATGGAAAATAGGTTCGGTAAAAGCAATCGTCTGACAAAGTTCTTTGGACAAAGCAGTTAAATTCCTGAAGCTTATTGGTAAAAGATCCTCTACTAAAAATGACTAGAAGCCGACCACCCACTAGAAAGCTTTTTATAACAATTCAAAAAGCTCTAGATAGAACGACAATCGCACGAGGCTTCAAATTTGAGTGTGTCAGCATTAAATAAATATCAGTCTATACATTGAATATATGCATGGAGGTATGCTATATGTCAATTCCTTAATTGAAATCAACAACTGCCAATGTCCATTTAAAGTTATATATTGATATTTACGTGTGGTCTGAAACTGACAATGTAAGATACTGTCTTTGACATAGTATAAATATGAAAATGTAATGATAAAGTTTTAATAATAATTTTTGTTGGACAGGAAAAATGAAGGTTCTTTTTATAATATCTTGCGTGATTGTAGTAGTTACTGCTGCTCCAAGATCAGGTATGTGTTTTAATGATTTTTATAGTTCGACATAATCGCAAATAATCTCAATTGAGGAGTAGGGATTTTTAAGCATTGCTTCAGGCTTTGAGACTTTTGAGTATTTCTGCAGGTTTTCTGAAACAGAAGCAATGCTCAAAAATCCCTCATCAACAGTTTTTCTTCTATTTTGCAGACGGTAATTTATAAATACTTCGTAATCGTAACAATTTATTTTTCATCTTTTTAATATGAAACTGCAATACGGAGAATATACATTTATTGCATTTTCCTAATGACAATTTTCAACTCTTCATTAGACGTTTTAAATACTTCTGTTTTATTAATACCATAATTTCAATCTATATATAAATCAATTATATGAGGGACTGATTTTGAAACATTTTAACAATTTCAATGTTTTATCCCCCCTGAATATCCCAGTATCTCACCACAATTTGAATAATTTCCGGGGGTAAATCAACTAATGAAAGCTTGAGCTTCCACAGAAGTTTATTTTAGTAACCCTCCATTAGTGCAGTGAGATACCCCCCGCAAATTGGTAATATTATAGTTAAATACTGAGTTATCCATAAAATATTCTCAAAAATCAATTCCCCTGAAAGATTAAAAACATTGGTATTAATCACCAAGCAAGTGTTAATAATCAGGGAGTCGAACTACACTAATCAAAAGAATTGTTTCTTATCTATACATACAGCAAAGCCGGACTCAAGTGGTTGGGGTGACTGGACAGATTGGACACCATGTGATAAAACTTGCAAGAGAGGTTTTATGACACGTGAACGAAAATGTAACAACGTACCACCGACTACTGGTGGAAAGTATTGTGTTGGAGAAACACGTGAACTGAAGAAATGTAACACAGAACCATGCGAAAGAGGTATGGTTAAACATTTGTACCATTTTATTGTTTGTCTATAAACTTTACAACGCGTTAACTTTTGTGAATATAAGTTGTTTGATTCACTGGCATTAATAATAATAATAATAATATCACCCGTTCCTGTACGGTAGGCAGCCTCCTGTGACATCCTAAGACGATACAATTAGCTTTACGTTGATCACTAGTCAACAGAAGTTGAACCGAAGTTAAACCGCAGTTGACCGCAATTCGTACATTCTGCCTAAGGGTACACTACGAGAGTGCGTTCTCTACCAAGGGGAATGACTCCTTAGACCCATGAGTGCAAGCACCGCATATTAGAGACCCCGAGTTATATTACGCACATAGTGCTACTCATTTACCGACCTCGGAAGGATGATTGGCTGAGTTGGCCAGGACGGGATTCGAACCTCCAACCTTTCAATTGGAAGTCTGGTGCTCTACCGAATGAGCTAACCCGACCTTCACTGGCATTGTTACAAGTATAATCCCTAAGTATCCAAGGTTACCCCGTTACCCAAAAGAGACTGGGTACTTGTGAGAAAAAGGACACCTTTGACAGTTTATTTATTACTTCAAATTGATTAAGAGATACATATATTATTAAATATTGATCCTAAAACCTACAAATCTTGTAGGTTTTAGGAATATCATCATCAATTTTGCTGACATCAGAATTTATTTTTATAAATCAACTTTACCATGTTTTTTTTAGATGGTTATAACTTTCATCCATTTTTTAGTTTATTGAGACCCCCACTGATATTTTATACTACTACGGTATTAATCAGAAAACGGAACCCCCTCGTATTTCCTGAAATATGAATGCTATCAATATGAAACTTCGCACACACAATATTTAAAAATGATAAATTTGTTACAATGGGTAATAAATTTTCGCTGAAGTCAGCCTGGTCGTCTTGACATAAAGATACCTCTATGCATAAAGGCTATAAAATGGCAACTAATTATTGTCAAAAATAGCTCAAAATCTCAGAAAAGATGTCAAATAGATACAGACTAAAAGTCACGAAAGGACAGGTTCAAAGAATAATTATTATAAAAGTTATAATAGAAAAAATGGAGTTGGGGAATTTGACCTCCCCTCCCATGTTAAATACGTTAAGCTTTTGTTTTATTTAGGATACGCACGAATTTCATTAAAACATTTATATTTATATAGATGTATATATACATACACATAAGTCAGTCTCAGGTGATTGGAGTGGTTGGACAGCTTGGACACCTTGCAGTGTATCATGCAAAGGAGGCTTTATGACACGTGAACGAAAATGTAACAACCCAAAACCGACGGTGGAAAGTATTGTGTTGGAGAAACAAGTGAACTGAAGAAATGTAACACAAAACCATGTGAAAGAGGTTTGGTTAAAACATTTATACAATTTTATTGTTCGTCTATAAACTTTAAATTGTGTGACCTATACGGACTGTTTACTTCAACCAAGGACGTATTAGAGTAAAGTTTACTCTAATACGTCCTTGCTTTAACTCGTTTTTTTATATATACGAAAACCGAAACTCGCCATTCTCGAATTTCAAAGCGATCCCGAAATAGATAATGCTATAATGAGCACGCACTCTAGTAGACAGGATTCCCGCCTCTTGATTCTTCCAAAAACCTTATTTTACGCTCATATTTTTGAATTTACTTTTGCTGCAAGGACGAAGTAAGAGCTTAGTAACTAAGCTAACACTCTAGATGACTTTTTCATAATTTTAATTAATCAAGGCAAAAAAATTTTACTTGTTTTTCCACAAACCGTATAGAGTTATGGCCAATTTTGATCTATATTAAAAGACCAAGGATTAATGTGGGGAAAAAAGAAAAATCGGTCTACTGTTATTTTTTGAGGGAAATTTAGGATAAGCAACTGAAAACTCACAATGGATTCATGATCAAAATTAAAATTCTCTTTACTAACTCTGTACATTTTTTGTGGCTAATAACCCAACTCATTGTTGATAACTGGGCCCTCTGGGCCATATTTAATATTGATCTATAAAATAATAGAATGAAATGCATTAAAATAAGGTTTACATAAACTCTGTTTTAGACGCTTTAAAATCTTCACTACGACCAACAGCAGCAACCATGATGACGACGAAGAATAAACCTTCGGATATGGTAAGTTTTAAAAGAAACTTTGTTGTGGTCGATCTTTTAGCTGCCCAGTGAGCAAAAACCTGTTCAAATTCCAAAAAATAACCTTCAGAACAGTTTCTTCAAACGTCGTTTTAAGGTTAATTTGCAGACTTTGAACATGTTTTTGCTTACTGGGGGTTTATTCTTTCATCATAACTAAGCCAGGGTTTGAAATAACTGTGATTATCACATGTGGAGGAGATATTTGTTAGCATCGATTCACGCTCCTGAATCTACCCAGTGGGCAAATACCTACTCAAAGTCAGCAAAATAACGTTAGAGCAACGTTCGATTGCTCTAACGTTATTTTTCTGACTTTGATCAGGTATTTGCCCACTGGGTATACTCAAAAATCAATCCCCTACACAGCTGATTTTTAGTTATTTGGAACACTATAATCATACTCAATTGTGAGATCCCTTGGGTTTCTAATGATTCTCTACTTCGTAATTTTGATCACTTTGATCAAAGTGCAAGAATATCATTTCATGTAATTGAAATATGTTCCATTTTTTAGTGTGTTCATGTGATGAAACCAAATTGTTGGAGTTTAGCAACTTATTGGAACGTATGGCGATGCATTATGTGCAAATACTTTATGTATCAATCATAATTAAGTTTTACACGTATTACATAAGTTATCACTTGTATACGAGGATCTATCCCAGTAAATAATGACCTGTTCAAAGTATTCTTTAAAGGACGTTTGATGAATGATGAGTTTGAACAGTTTTTTTTTTTGTTCTTCTTTTTTAGTAAATAAACAAAAAGAATCTAGAAAAATGAAGCATAATGTTTTATCCCAAAACCCCTAAGTTTGTGCGTCTTTGTAACTCCAAAAAGAACTAATAAAAATACTGGTGATTGTCTATCAGTACATAGCGTCTTTCTATAGAGGTATGAATTAAAATATTTTACACCTTCATGGTCTTCTCAACTTATAAGTCAACATTCACAGCGTGAAATACTACCGAATACGGTCCTGTATATTCCCGTATACGGACTGTGTGCTGCCTTATAAGGCAATACTCAGTCCGTATACGGGAATATACGGGACCGTATTCGGTAGTATTTCACACTGTGATTATAAACACGTCATGTGCAGTGATGTCTACTTAACTAAACCATTAACAGAGAATATTGAAGGACTTGGACTTTAATATGCCGATGTATCCAACATTTTTATCCGATAATAAAAACCTGTTTAAAGTTCGCAAAATAACATATTTTTTTTACTAATGTTTTCGGGTACAACAATTTCCTTTCCTTTTTTGTCTCGTAAAGTGGTTAGTACAAACTTTTAAGCAAGCAAAAAACACGAATCCTTCATCAAATTCGATTATCCTGAAACAATGCCTTTAACCCGTCGTCAATATAGTATGTAACTCCCGGAATTTTAAAATACACAGACAGAAATCGGAAATATAAAGCAGCAACCGTTCCGTTCAGTCTAACAGAAATAACTGGTCACCAATCTAACACATTGCGCAAAATCGTCGCGTATCCATATCCTCAAAAAGTCCGTGTAACTCCGTATTTGGACTGATCAAAATACGGAGCTATATGGGATTCATAAGTGTATGGATACGCCATCATTTCGTGCAGTGACATCATTACAAAATGGTGAAGTAAAAATACCTTCGGAAGAGAAGTGATTTTTGTGCACTGATCTATGCTACATGACCTGTATCTTTACCCATAAGTCTCTCCTTCACATTAGGTATATATGCCAGTGGGCAAATACCTGTTCAAAGACAGAAAAATAACGTTAGAGCAACGTTCATTCATACGTTGCTCTAACGTTATTTTGCTGACTTTGAGCAGGTATTTGCCCACTGGGACTACTGGGATACATTTATTTCGAACCCTGTTACTATCAATTCTCATGTTGAAAACTTTCAGAAAATAAAGTGGGATGTGCTACATTTCAGAATCCAAATAAAAAGTGAAGTGTGCCATATTTCATATTTCAGAGTGTAATACGGTGGAGAGTGCTGCATTTCAGAGACGAAGTAACACTTTTGGATGGATGAATAGATAACAAAAAATTATTTTTATTTAAGTTAAAATTCCCGAGTTGATGTAGCATGTAGAGTTTGTAGATCGGTTAATGATAGACCGATTCCCTAAAATGTGACCTACAGTTTATCGTCGGGGAGACCACCTGATTTAAAAAATATTTCAATTACATTTAACACTCACTGAAATTTAACCTTTTTAGCATATATAATTTGTATTGGACTTTTGTACCCCCTGAATTCTTCAGTATACCACCATGATCTAAACAATCTCCTGAGGTACACTAACAAAAAGAAATAAACGACCTAAAACATTATTTGTTATCTTCTATCTAGGATTTAGGCATATATATATA